>JAQRGA010000444.1:0-53821 GCA_029237695.1 Conchocele bisecta | reverse complement strand
CTAAACCCATTGACCCGGCCTTAAATGACCGTAGCTGTTGATAGGCCGTTAAACCCCAACAAACAAACAAAACAAACTTTTCGCATCGCCGATATGCATTTGGAAAATGAGTCATATTTTCCGTAGATGACGTCGAAAATTTGACAAAAAAATATAGCCCATGGAGACTTCAACCCGCACTCTGATTTTAGTCATTTTTATGCCCCACCACGATAGTGGAGGGGGCATTTAGTGTTACCCTTGTCCGTCCGTCCGTCCGTCCGTCCGTCCGTCCGTCCGTCACGAAACTTTAACGCTCGGGTAAATGTCTCGTAATTTCTTCATCCTTCAACCGATCTGCTTCATATTTCATACACACATTGCTCTAATGGTCCTCTACCGCCTTGTGCCAAATCCAAAACTTTCAAAACTTTAACGCTCGGGTAAATATCTTATAATTTCCGTTTTCTTTCATGGATCAGCTTCATACTTCATATACGCATCGCTCTAATGGTCCTTTACCGCCTTGTGCCAAATCTACGTTTGTCCTGCCCCCGCCAAGCCCAGGGTCAAGGTCACATACTTAGTGCTTCAAAAACTTTAACGCTCGGGTAAATGTCTCGTAATTTCTTCATCCTTCGACCGATCTGCTTCATATTTCATATACACATTGCTCTAATGGTCCTCTACCGCCCTGTGCCAAATTCACGTTCGGCCTGCCCCTGCCAAGCCCAGGGTCAAGGTCACATACTTGGTGCTTCCAAAAGTTTAACGCTCTGGTAAATATCTTATAATTTCGGTTCCCTTTCACATACTTGGTGCTTCAAAAACTTTAACGCTGAGGTAAAAAAAATTTGACTTGGAATTTGGCCTCATTTATTATCAGAGCGATATGTGGGGCATCCGTGTTCTATGAACAGATTTTCTAGTTGATTCACTCAAATCAGTCGTACGTTCTAGGGAAGTATAGGGATGGATTGTGACCTAGGTGTTAGAACACCTGACTTCCAATCCGTAGGTTGTGGGTTCAAACCTCGCCTTAGACATAGTATTTATTTCCATCCCACTGGTCTCGGATAAGACTTTAAACTGTGGTCCCTTCTCAATACGACCCTAGCTGTTGGTGGGACGTTAAACCCATTCGATTAGACGTTAGTGAATTTTCCATTCACTCCCAATCGGTCATTCGTTCAAGGGAAGTAAACCAATTTGTATGCGACCGTTTATAAAAAACGGTACGTATTATGTTTTACGCGGGGCTGGCGGGCGGGCGGCTGACAGAAAAAGTGCATAGTTTGTGTACACAACGCCTCCGAAACTGTTCAGTCGATCGATCTGAAACTATACACACGTCTTCTACACATATTGCAGATGTGCACCTTCGTGTTTTTATGCCGAAAACATATTTTTTAACAAAAATATCGACTTTTTAACTTCGCCATTTGTTCTACATTTGTATTATATATACGGTACATAGTTTGTGTACACAACTCCTCTGAAACCGTTCAGTCGATCGATCTGAAACTATACACACGTCTTCTACACGTATTGAAGATGTGCACCTTGGTGTTTTTATGGCGAAAAAAATATTTTTTAACAAAAATATCACCTTTTTAACTGAGCCATTTATTCTACATTTTTGTATACAATTCTATATAGGGTACAGGGTTTGTGTACACAACTCCTCTGAAACCGTTCAGTCGATCGATCTGAAACTATACACACGTCTTCGAGATGAATACATTTTTTTTTAACAAAAATATCACATTTTTAACTTAGCCATGTTTTCTACATTGTTGTATACAATTCTATATACGGTACAGAGTTTGTGTACACAACTCCTCTGAAACCGTTCAGTCAATTGATTTGAAACGATACACACGTCTTCTACATATATTGAATATGTGTACGTTGGGGTTTTTATGCCGAAAACATATTTTTATATTAGCTCTACCTAAATTAGTATACCTGTTTAGCACAACGAGAGGAAGAAATTATATAGTTTCAAATTCTCATTAATGTTTCTTGCCTTGGTGACAGCTTCACACATTTCTGCATTTTCGCTGTCTGGCCCATCTTCGACGGGCGTATTTTCTGACTTGCGGCACTCTTGTTACCTGTGCTTTAGCTACAAAAATGTGTATGAGATATCTACTAATGTTGTCTCTTAAATGCAGCAGTATGCAGGAAATGCCATCTATAATTCAAAAATAATCCGTGGTTGGGGGGGGGGGTGGGTGAATGCCCCCGGACCCCTCTAGTACTCCCTCGCTTCACTCAGGTCGACTGCCCCCTCCCCAATATTAATTTTCTTCCGACGACTCTGGCAAATGACATCGACGTTTGACACTGAATTCAGAGCTTATGCGGAATTGAATTGAATTTCGCATGAACCCCGACTTTTGTGTCAACTTCCGACGTCATTTTTATACGACCGTTTTTAAAAAACGGTACGTATTTTGTTTTACCGCACGGCATTTTTCTATACAATTATATACGGTACATAGTTTGTGACAAAATTGGAAAGTGTACACAACTCCTCCGAAACCTTCAGTCAATCGTTCTGAAACTACACGTCTTCTAAACATATTGAAGATGTGCACCTTGGTGTTTTTATGCCGAAAACAATATTTTTTAACTTAGCCATTTTTTCTACATTTTTCTATACAATTCTATATACGGTACAGAGTTTGTGTACACAACTCCTCCGAAACCTTCAGTCGATCGTTCTGAAACTTTACACCCTCTCTACACATATTGAAGATGTGCACCTTGGTGTTTTTATGCCGAAAAAATATGTTTTTAAACTAAAATATCACCTTTTTAACTTACCATGTGTTCTACATTTTTCTATACAATTCTATATCGGTACAGAGTTTGTGTACACAACTCCTCCGAAAGAGTTCAGTCGATCGATCTGAAACTATACACACGTCTTCTACACATATTGAAGATGTGCACCTTGGTGTTTGTATGCCGAAAATATATTTTTAAACAGAAATATCACCTTTTTAACTTAGCCATTTTTTCTACATTTTTCTATACAATTCTATATACGGTACAGAGTTTGTGTACACAACTCCTCCGAAACAGTTCAGTAGATCGATCTGAAACTATACACACGTCTTCTACATATATTGAAGACTGTGCACCTTGGTGTTTTTATGCCGAAAACATATTTTTTAACAAAAATATCACCTTTTTAACTTAGCCATTTTTTCTACATTATTGTATCCAATTCCCTATCACTCTACTTTACACTCTACTTTTCTATCTCTGCCTAAACTAGTATACATATTTAGCACAACGAGATAAGGTATTGGACATTTTCCAAAAGTGCTTCATAATGAAATGGAAATACGTTTGTCTACGTGGATATATACGTGTTTGTTTTGGATGAATGTATTCACAATTGTATTATTTCGCACTCGAAATCATAAGTTACCAGTTGAAACTGGAAGGTGGACTAGAACAGATAGACAGCAGCGATCAAGTAAACTGTGCTATGACCATTGATGATGTTTATCGGTATTCACAGAAAATGGAGTAAAAAAAACAACTGTGAAAATAGACAGCAAATGAAAAACAGTTTAGCAGAATTTGAAAATGACTTGAAATCACATTTAAATCTCGCTATATCGTCCCTGCGTAATGTCATGAGCTCCGAATTATCACGTGTAGATGAGAACATATAAAACATTCATGAAAACATCACAGAAATTGAAATCGTTGTATCAGTACAAACACGAGCTTATATTAAAGCACACTCGATATTGTCTACATAAGTCACAGGGGCGGATCCAGGATTTAGGTCTAGAGGGGGCGTGGATTCTCAATTGTAAATGAAACATGCATTGTCGTCAACTTTCCTAGTTGCGAACAGTAACTCTTGAAATATACTCCCGTACCGCCTGGAGTAGTTTGAAATAGTTCGTTAGTGTTCGCAACTAAAACTTTCCAAAATGCAAACATTTTTGTATGCATTTTTGTCTCATTTCTCATCAAAAGTATATGTTGTTACCACTCAATTGAACGTCTCGACGAGACGGTGCAATTAAGTGATAACAACATACATTTTGGATGAGAAATAAGAAAAGCAATCGGCTCTTTCTACATAAATATGTGGGTTAACAACTTAACTCGGCAAATTTTAGACGGGGCGTACGCCGGTCACACCCCTGCCTGTCGTATTGTAACTTCGATTAATATTACTTGATGGATTGAATGCTTACTTAGATTCAATAAAATAAAATGGACGCACTAATGGCATCCATCTCACAATCTGGTGATGAACAGTGACGTAGTTCCCATGTATATACTGGAGTGAATATTGAACACTGTCGGCGCATGATGTAAACAATATTTGCCATAAATCAATGTGAAATACGAGTACGTGTTACATCGTGTTCTACTATAAGAATACATGTGCAATTAGATGCACTTTTTCCGCTTTATATGCAACAGGTTGGTAAAAATGTGCGTAATAACATTTACACTTCGCGCACTAAAATATGTAAATCAAAGGACTGAAAGTCCTGAAATCCTTCGTAGTACGTGCTTGTGGAGGACACATATACTAAGAATAAATTTTTGGAAAGTACATTGGCACCAGGAGGGATGCGGAACTTTGCGGAATAGATGCATTGCGGCTTGTCAGTAGTTGAGACAGCAACTATTCAAATGGTCAGCTACATACAAGTTTCACTTGCTCAATAATTTTCCGACTATATACTCACAGGATATATTGCTTTTTCATATGTTATTATACACTAGTTCTGAAATATATATGCATTACCATAGTAACCATGGTAACCAATATTGGAAAACAGGTGTTTACTTTTTGAAAATCAATGCAATACACCCGAGTACTGTTACCATCTTGCAATACACTTAACATTTTAACGTTTAATAATATTGATTGTCATGGCAACCATTTTAATATTTCACACAAAACATAATATATACTCCATTTAAAATCAATATATTCGTCGAATCAGTATACATTATCAATGCTGCAAAAACAATATTTATCTTGACAAACATGATTGTTCAAAGTAATTTCACCTTGACCTTGGACATGAAGGCCACATGGGTGTGGTACATGTATGGAATTAAAATATGGATGATGATAAGGAAGTATATGAAGTTTGAAGTCAATCTGACTTACGGTTGCAGAAAACTTTAAGGCACATCGTACGGATGATGCAAATGTCTAAGTAATTTGACCTTGACCTTGGAAATGAAGGCCGATTGAGTATGGTATGGAATGAAAATATGGTTGATGATAAGGAAGTATATGAAGTTTGAGGTCCATCCAACTTCCCGTCACAAGAGATAATGGGTACCCAAACTCTTTAACGTGGACGGACGGAATTACGAAAACTATATACCCATCGACATACTTTGTATGCCGGGGGGGGGGTATATCTATAGTTTTGTATACACAGTTTAAACTTTATATATTTTGCAACAATTACAAGAGTGAGCAGTCATGCATGGAACACGACAGGTGACATATGTCGTCAGTCCCTTTTTCCCTGTCACAGTCATAGCTCAGGAACTAGACTGGTGACATATGTCATCAGTCCATTTTCTCCTGACACAGTCTCCTAAATTTAAAATTCATATCATTTTCCAATTCAAATAGGAATCCTCAGCGATTTGTAACCCGGAGGATATAACAAAAGCATTCTACTTTCACTTTCATATCAACTACACATTCAATTTTAATTTATTGAGTAAATGATGCTGAAATATTTATTTAAATTAATATCTAATTATTTAAATATACTTTTTTTAATTCATAATACAAATAATCTAGAGATAATTATTATCCTTATTCAAACTCAAGACAACGTTTCCTTTGTGAAGTGTATCGTACTGTATATGCTGTTTAACGTCAAGTCGCAAGACTGTCGGCAGCGTATGCGCTAACAAACACGACACGAAGAACTCATATTAATACATAACAGTTAATAGTTTATAAAGTATACAAACACTTTTGCAATAAAACACATATATCACAAAAAAAGCAAACAACACATGTATTACGCTGAAACGGTAAGATAGCTCGCTGTTTTACTGTTGTTGAACTACTTTTTATGGCTTAGTACCGCGTGTTTTTCTAAAGTTAAACACGCAAACAGTGACACTGCGATTGCCACTTAACTCATTAGCATATCTGCAATGACTGAGAATTTTCATATAGTTACTAAATCCGAGCTAATAGCTCGGATAAAAAAGATGTAGGGCGTTGACGTTCATACTTCGCCATATTGTTATTGAGAGACAATTCTACAATATGACACTAAAATATTACCATATACTTACATAATAAAGTGTGTATTAGCAAATGTCTTAGGTCACTCTCCACGAAGTAGAAAGTAAATAAAGAACACGTCAAACGCAGATTTGGAAATACTACTCCGTCATAACTCTTCTGTAATGCAGTGTAATGAAATGTAATTAGAGTTATGTACTCAGAACTAGGGTTATACAAACATCGTGCAGATGTTTTATGAGTGCAAAACTACACATTGAAAGTGAGACAAAATAAAACCATTTACCTACGGTGGGAAGAACTATATCATTTACATCTCATCTGTTGTGAGGGAGAAATAACGTACTGTAGTATCAAATTTAACTTCCTGTGGAATGCATTTCAATATATAGCAGTTTAATTGGCATATCAAATGTCCCGATTTTGATTTTCACATTTTTGACTCACCCACATTAGTGGAATGTGAGACATAGCGATCACAATTATGACAGGTGGGAGCACGCGATGAGTAATTTAACGATCGGGGTTCATCATTACCGGAATCCCGACTGGATACCTGGTTTGGCCCTCACATCAAGGTGTATGATCACGTGGTACTAACAACAACAACAAGTACTGAAACTTCAATAATCCATCTGATTCAAAGTACTTATTCTTTTATATTGTCCTTATTAAGTAACGGATTTTAATGACATATGGCGCATCAAACGCGTCTTGTTTAGCTGCATTTGGTGGTCATTGTATTATCGCCCAAACTTCTGTCGTTTTTGCGAAGAATCGATTTCCGTGTCTACCGACACGGAAATCGATTCTTCGCAAAAGCGACACAAGTCTGTGCCGGACTCCCTGGACCACCAAATGCAGCTCATGAAGACGCGTTTGCTGCGCCATATTTCATCAAAATCCGTTGCATATTAAAGAAAATATAAAATAATACTTACTTTGAAGTGGGCGACGTTGTTGTTGTTGTAACCACGTGATCGTGCACCTTGCACATACGTCTTTGGCATTTTGTATGTGACTGTTGAGTATTACGATATTCGTAATCCTATTTTAGGGGAAGGGGCCAATTGACTTGGTGTGGTATGGACCTGGCACCAGGTCAGGTTATTCTAATTTCAGTGCTGAATATATTTGTTCTCGATGTGAATATTCCGTTCTGATTTTGGGATTTTCCCCCCAATGCAGCAGGTTAAAATGGGATCGAACCCGTTTGCTTGGCCTTGTATGACCTTAGCTGTTGATAGGCCGTTAAACACTAATAAACAAACAAACAAACACAATTATGGCATAGACATGGTCGTCGTTGTTGTAGGCAAACATTCTGGACGTACATCCAAATGTTGAGTATCTTCTGCTCTGTTGTTCAGATCATTACCAAACTTCACAATAGCTTCCTCACATTGATGACTATTCACCCAGTGTCATTGAAGTGACCTTGACCTTTGTGACCATGACCTTCATTGGTGAGACTCCAGTGATCCGCACAGTCTGATCAGGATCTTCACTGTTTACCGTTCCATTAATGAAATACCCATCATGCTTCTAATATTAATATCTTAATATAGATGCTATTAGGCTACAGGAGTATGCTATTAGATCAGGAGATATTCTGGTCACACATGCTATAAGCCACATTTCTCCAGTCACAGTCACATCAATGAACTGCCCGTCATGCTTCTTACAAGCCAGATCGTTATCAGGCTACTGGAGTGTGCTATTTGATTTACACTGGTCACAAATCCCATAAGCCACATTTCTCCAGTTACAGACACATATACGTTTTAATTGAAATAAAGGCATTTCTCAAGACCTACCACAAAACGTAAAGCATGTTGCACATACACAGAGCTCCAGATAAGGTACGTATAGGCGTATTTTGCGCAATTATTTAGCAGAATACGCATTGATTATCAAAAGTGGGAGTATAAAATACTCACAGCAATGTTTAAATACGCATTGATTTTCAAACTGCATGAGTTGTGAAAATACTAAAATAAATTTAAAACATTTACTTAGTTGAATTTAAAAATTCACTTATATTCGGAACACACTCATGCTGTCATTAACATGACCTTGACCTTTTTTACCTGCACATTGTTGTGGAAACACTTAGCCATTGTATGTGTCAAAGAATTTGAACAAGTTTCTTCATCATGATATAACTTAAATATTAGTTGACAGATTGCTTCAATATTTGGGCACTTGATACATGTAAGCATTTGGAGCACACACATGCCGCCATTGCCATGACCATGACCTTTTGTACCTTCACATTTTTGTGGAAACACTTAGCCATGTTTTATGTCAAAAAGTGTATACATGTTTCTTGATCATCGTATAACATTAATATTACTTGATGGATTGCTTCAATATTTGAACACTTGATACATGTAAGCATTTGGACACGCTCAAGCTGCCATTAACATGACCTCGACCATTTTGACCTGTACATGGCTGTGAAACATTTTTATGTTTTAATCATGCACTTCTCTAGCGGTTGTTGTGATGCTTATTTTAGCACATGCCTATGCTCATGTTACGGTCAAATGCTGCGGCAGGCGCGACACCGCTTCCATGGCGGCACTCTTGTTCTTATTTCTCTCCCTACTGAAATTCGATGACATGTTCATGATATTTACAGGGAGAAACAAAAGAAAATATAATGCACTATCATCTGCTGTTTATAGCCCACACGTTTCCCAGCATGCAAAGAGTTCGGTTCCTGCAGGACACAATTCATTTATACGCACGGTCCATGATGTTGGTGTTTTGTGTCAGTCTTTCTTTACCACAGAAAAATAATTATCTGCGGAGTTGTATAACATTGTATGCATGTGAATACGTTGCAACCAACTTGTCAAGAATTTTACCCCAAGTCTCCACCTCAATCAATGTCACCGTGAAGCTTGCTCTTGAATAAATTACCTATTATATTAATCTGGGGCTTTCAGATGCTTTCAACTGGATGACATTGCAATGTTGTATGTAAATGTAAATAAAACATGCACATGTAGATGCAATGTGGTAAATAAAGGATCTTACATATACAACATACATGTAGTCATGTTGACCTTAACATGACCTTGACCTTTGTTATGCTCCCCGGTTTTGGTAGAGCGGGGTATGTATATAGTGATTGGACCCGGTATGTCTGGACCAACATCCGATACTTATGGGCTTAGAGTCCCATATACTTATTCAGTAAGGTCACACTATCGAAAATATTATGAGTTTTTTCTTTGATCTCAGACGAAATGTTGGTCCGTCCGTCTGTGTGTCCGTCCGTTTGTTCATGTGTGTGTCCAGTTAGGAAGTTTGCCATAATTTCTCCGATCTGCCATCGGGGGCACCTGTCAAGATTTAGAAACACTATTGACTCTTTGCATGCTTGCGGTGAAAATAACAAATTACAAGTATATTTCTTAATTCCTCTGTATATATGTCTTGGAATTTCATTAGAATTGCGTCCTCCGGACTCAATTCTAATGAAATTCCAAGACATATTCATGACATTTATAGGGAGTAATAAATGAAAATGCAATGAATTGTCGTCTGCTATTTTTGAACTATTTATAGCCCTCACATTTCCCAGCATGCAAGGAGTTAAATGCATAGTCTAATTCATGTACCTTGTAAACAGATTTCTGTCTAATTTTCATGGCTGGGGAGTAAGGTTTTGCTATATAGCAGATAGATCAGGTTGACTTGCGTACATGTAATATGTGGCTGTGACTGGAGAAATGGGGCTTATGGGCTGTGTGATCAGTGTAGATACAGATCAGGATCTGCATTGTTCGCCATTCAATGAAGCACCCGACACGCTTCTAATTTCCAATATAGATCGTTCTTAGGCTACCGAAGTGTGCTATTTGATCAGGAGCTACGCTGGTATCAAATTCCATAAGCCCCATTTCTCCAGTCAAAGCCACAAATCTACGACCACAGAACATTTTGGCTGTCTAATTCCTGCTCTGGGAATTATTTTGCTGTCTAGTTCCCCGGGTATGCCAGACGCCTCCCAGCCTCAACCAGGGAAGACATTACTATATTAACACTTAGAATGCTGGAAACGAACATTTGTGTCTGCTGTTGTTTAATATTGTGTCTGATTTCTCAATGAACACATGGTTTGACAGCACTTTAGAATCATTATAAAGTGCTGTCAAACCGTGTTTTTATTGCGAAAGAAGACAAAATATAAAGTGCTGCCAAATCGTCGGTGTTTTTGGAAAATAGAAAATATACGTTCACCAGTCTGAGATCTATATGATCAAATATATTATTTCGGTAATGTTTACAATGCATGATACATGGGCGGATTCAGGGTGGGGGGGGGGGGCGGACCCGGCGCGCCCCCCCCCCCCCCCTAAAATTCGCCGAGTAAAGATTTTTTACAAGTTACAAGGCACGTTTCTACAGTAATTTTGCCAAGTGCCATGTATTCCATGCATTTGTCGGTCGTTGTCTTATTGTTTCAAAATTTAAACGTTTTCAATCAAAAATCATGTCTAAACATACTGTGACAATGCGCCAGAACGCAGGAAATGCGATGTCGATTTCAAAATGTTTCGATATATAGTCAAGTATTGCAAAATAGTTACGCCCCCCCCCCTTCTCTAACCCGAAATCCTGGATCCGCGCCTGTGATAAGTAAGCTACAACAACGTCATTATACTGTTGGTTTCCGATACATTGGCAAGGGCACGTGACTTCACGGGGTCAGCGGACTATGTCTATTATAGCTTTCTAGGGATGTAGCCGTTTGCAGCCATTTTAGGTGGCCGAATCGACGCCTTATCTAGAGAAATTTAGAGGTTGAAAATGCATGCTCCCGATAGCTTAGGAGATAATTTAAATTACCAACTGGTTGACTGGTGAAACAGGCAATTGAAAACCACAATAAATGCCATATTTATAAATGTAAAACGTTTCGATAGTTGATTCATTTTGATTGCCCAGTCGTCAGCAAGCATCTGCATTATTATCCGCACAGCTCAGATGGTAGAGCGCTCGGTAAATGCGTTCGACCTACGTTCCTTTTGTGCGTATTCGAGCCTCGGACAAATTATTATATTTTTATTCATAAAACAGATTCAACGCTTTCTCACTTTTACGAAAATGTGTTATATAGAGTTTGACAAAATGGTACTTGCGACGTGTGCACTGCGTTTACAGCGTCACTCAGTCAGATCAGGGCATACGGTGTTCACAATTAATTTACTGAATAAATATTTCACTATCAAACAACGTGAAACAAACGATGTAGACACATTCTAAAATTATTCCCGGTAGGTATTTCATAGAAACGACAGTACGGGGGTGGGGGGCGTCAAATATACACATCCTCGGGGTTCTCGGCCTCCTAATTCCCGGCCCCTGGAAATGTTGGACTGTAAATACACCCCACACATTATATGTTCGCCGCCCCAGAGCGGGGAAAACATTTGTGTATGTTTTAAAATTAGGTAATGAAACACAGGTGCATCGTTTCCAATGAGCATTTGACGTATGTTGGTGTGATATATGATTCGAGTGCCTGTGCTCACTATTTTCTTTTTTAGCAAATACCTAACAAGAAAAGTAACAACTTGATTGAAAATATGCCTGAACCGTTACTTGAATACATTTTCGGGCCAACATTGGTGACATGCATGCTACATCGTCATGCTAATATCAGTTTTGCATTTCTAACACACCTACTTTACCTATTATGGTTCAATATGGAATCTCCTGTGACCTTTGCCCTTGCCAATTTATCGGAATTTAACAGTACGAGTGGTGTTTATCCGAGTATACATCCAGCCATTTCCCAGCATTCCTCAGTAACAATAAAACAACACTGAAGTATGGCATTTGTCTATTTTAATATACATTGGTTTCGTAAATGTTGCTTTTTTCAAATACATTGTTTGTCTGTGTGATGGGGGGGGGGGGGGGGGGGGGGTGGTGGATAAACTGGAATCTACCCGTATCGACGGCTGTATGGTTTATTTTGCGATCTGCAATGGTATGTACATGATGTATGAAACAAATTTACGAAAACATGTAAATTATGACTGGTCTGTCTGACTGGCGTCTCACGGCGGAATGCCTTATCTCGCAAACAGTGTAGATGTATATTCAGATAAGGTAATGCATACACATTCATGAACACTATAACCGTAGTTGTATAATTGATGAATGGCTGACAAGGTTAAATATAATAATCGTTCAGCCGCCAATAATAATTACGCCGGTCGACAAAATAGACCTTATGACGTGTGCGATCAACGTAGCACCAGATCAGCCTGCGCATTCGCGCAGTCTGATCATGATCTGCGTTGGTCAATATTTAGCTACTGATATTACCTCGTGTATGTGTTTAATCTCTGTCCGCTAATAGTGAGAGTGGGGGGGGGGGGGTGGGGGCCAGAGTATGTTTTGGTCCCTCCAATAATTGCACGAAAATTGTGTGTATGTATCGTCACCTATACTGTTCATATATATATATATATATATATGTGAGACTGCCAAGCTAGAGTTTGTGAATAATTTCACCCTAAGTTCGTGCGACAGTTATTTTTATCATGCAGACCGACACATGATACCAAGCGTTTACTGGAAGCATGTATTGTTATTTCGTGTGAACGAATTGACGGAACGAATTGTTAATTCGTGGGACGAATTGTTATATCGTGGGAACGAATTAATAAAAACAAGAATTTTACGTCCGCTGCGGGGCTCCGTAGTTCTTTTTTCAATTAAATGAAATTTATTACTATTCTATTTATCACGTCAACATTACAAATAGCTTTAAAATGCCAAAAAAATAACGCCAGCCGCATCCTTAAGATCGGAGACTCGACTAGTATGACAACCACACATATTCATACCCAGTGATTAGGTCGTATTGACAGGATATATATCAAAAATGTTTCACGGCACCGTGTTTCACGGCACAAACGTACTGTGTTGACGGGATAAATAGTGTCACTCGACCATTATCTTTCTCCAACTTGAATAAGGGTTAGGGTTAGGGTTAGTGTTAGGGTTAGGAATTTGGCACTTGCATTCATTAACGGTATTCGCATTTACGTCAAGGCGTCGATACTGTACGTGACGTCATAATGACGTCATCATTTTTGACGTTATGTCTGGCACAGCGGTCAGAATAACAACGAAAAACAAATGGGGGTATATTGAAATAGAAGGAATAAGAGGGAAAACAACCGCAGAAATACGCCATATGCGGCAGCCAGTGTGTTTATCTAGGAAGACAGCGCTACTTTACCAGCCAGTCAGAACATGTGTGGCTTCTTTCAGTACCGGACGGGAGACTACGAAATATGGGAACTGCTGATTTCAATTACCGACGTAGATAATGTTGAGAACATTATACAAATAAATGACATAGCTGGGCAACTGAAACAGGAATAGATTAGTCATGCATACACCAAATCTCAATCATATTTTTATACAATTGTAATAAAGTGTTGAAATCATAACAATTTTCGCAAGGTGGGTGCCTGACAATTTTCGTTCAGAAAAAAAAAGAGTGATATTTTGAAATCGCCAAGAAATCGCCCAAACTACATCGTAATGAAGAAGACACCATCGTGTCTTTCATCTAGGTCAATGAAATGCATAAATATGTAGTTACCAAACGGAATTAACAAGCCAGTCTAAGGAATGCGTCGATTTGAAGCCTCACTGGCAAGTAAAATTCTGGCAGAAACAGGAAAATATAAACTTCTGACACGATTTTCATATGATTCAGATTGTGTAATTATACTACGTTGGAGTTAAAACTGTGAAGCAATCAACAAAGAATATCACAAAACATATTTATTTCAAGCTGTAAAGCATAAGCTCTCCAAAAAGGGCCTAAAAGAACTGTACGTGGGACTCATAATTTTACAAAATGACGTGTTGTGCCATCACGCGCGACTCGTAACGTCATTCCTGTGCGTGCGGGATTATGACGTTCTACCATATCCTGCCTATTCGTCGGACAAAAACTACTACTACAGTTATATTCCATTATTTAAAAAATACACTACAAAGTATCCGCTATAGTAACTTAGATGACATTCAACGCCGGTTGTTTGGCAAAGAATATTTCGGCACGCGACAAGGGGAATATTCTGTCATAGACCCCACAAGAGAATACCCTGACGGAATATAGAACGATAAGATTAGTTTTACACATACTTTTAAAGTTATGTACCATGTGACACTACTTATTGACCCTCGAATTACTCTTACAAGGGGCATAACAAAGGGGGCCTTTTCACTAAACTTGGTACGACTAAAATGTTAGTATGTGCACAATTATGATAGTCTGTAAATTTCACATTAAATACAGGATATTCCATCGTACATTTTGAATAGCGGGAAATAATACACGAGTGTGAGTCGGCTGCCGCGTAAGCAACGAGCAAGCGTAGCGAACGAGTTGCTTGCACGGACGCCGACGGACACGAGTGTATTATTTCCGCTATTCAAACATGTACGATGGAATATCCTATTTATTACACTTCCACGGGCGAATATATATGCAAATAGTCTATTTTTTTAGATTATAATCAATGAATTGTGATGTGCGCATGAATAGTTATACAATTACCTGTTTCCCGCGTTTTGACGTTACTTTGTGTGATGTCAAAATTGAATGTGACGTCATGTAAACTTTTTGAAATCCAAATGACGCAGCTGTTTGTATGAACCTGATACATTTGAGTGCATGTTTGGAATGTGTTCAATCACATTAACATTCTAGATTAGTCGAGACCCTTTCCAAATGTTCAAACAACTTTATTTTGACTATAATAAAACTTAAACATTTTGCATTATTTAATTACTAAAATTTAGCGCGTACGTTATTGTTTTCTGTCGTGTAGGCGTGTAGGCGTGTAGGCCAACCGTGCATATCCACCTTTAAATTGTATAGCTAAAACGTTTAGTGGTCTATAATCTATACGTCAGGTCTGCCTAAAATGCACGCACGCTCTCACGCACGGACACGCACGCACGCACGCAAGTACGCACCGCCACGCATATAACTGTATATGCCCGTCTTATGTCGTGTTTATCAGCTGAACTTTTGTTTGTAAATATTGCGATGCGTAGATTTAGCAATAAATAAAACGAGATAAAATAAATGTTGCAAATGTCACCTCTAGGCCACCGTAATGTTAGGGTTTGGCGTATGAATGTTTGGTTTGGACGAGCCATAGTTGTCCCGAAACTGATATCACGTTCGTGTGCTAACTGGGATGACATACTGTGGCCTAGTATTGTTGAAGGTGGGATTCGTGGATTTCAGGCCCTGGTGGTCGTTTCACTAAACTTCGTACGACTAAAATGTTCGTAAGTGCAAACTTGTGAAAGTCTGTAAATTTAACATTAACAGTATTTTTTTGTAAACAATTATTGAATTTACATGTATTGAGCATAGGCTGCATATGGGCCGTAACTTGGATGAAGCAGCTCGCCTCGTCTATCATTTTTTTTTTTTTGCTCACTCCGTCCGTCCGTCCGTCCGTCCGTGTCCGTCCGTCCGTCCAACTTCATGGTCATGGTCCTTAGGTAGGGGGATTACAAAATTGTTAAAATGACGTCATTACGTAATCCAAGATGGCCGCCGTCTAAAAATAGCACAAATTCTTCAAAAATCTTCTTCTCAAGAACCGCCAACCGGATTACGAAACAACTTGGTAGGAATGATCGATGTACAATGCTCTTTCAAAGTTGTTAAAATGGTGACGTGGCCCGTGGGGTCAAATTGGGGTCAAATTTTATTTTTGACCAAATATGGTAATGTCCATATCAAATAAAAGGTATGAAAGAGGCGATCGCTCTGGTACATTGTTTGTCGAAATTGGATGGTCATGTCATCCCAGATGGCCGCCGAAAGGTCAAACGGTCGTTATTTTAATAAAGATTTCAAACGTCTTGTTCTCGTGAACCGCTTGGCCGATATTGGCCAAACTTCACGGTAATGGTTATTGGGTCAAGCCTTTTCATTTTGCTTGTGGACCCCGGGTCAAAATAGGCTGGGCAGGAGGGGTCAAGTAGAGGTCAAATGTTACATTTGACCGAATATGGTCATGTCATATATCAAATCGAAGGTATCGACGAGACGGTCACTCTGGAGCTTTTTTTGTCGAAACCAGATAATTACGTCATCCGAGATGGCCGCCGAAAAGTCAAAAGGTCGTTCTTTCAATATAGATTACAAACGTCTTCTTTTCGTGAACCACTTGGCCAATATTGGCCAAACTTTACAGTAATGGTCAGTTGGTCAAGCCTTTTCATTTTTGTTAAAATGATGGTCATCGCAAAATAAATCTTCTTCTCACGAACCGCCAGGCCGATTTTGACGAAGCTCGATATGAATGATCGATAGTTAACGATGTTTTAGATTCCATCAAATGGTGGCCCCGGGTCAAAAATGGGCGCGGCAGGAGGAGTCAAGTAGGTGTCAAATTTCACATTTGACCGAATATGGTCATGTCATATATCAATTCGAAGGTATGGACGAAACGATCACTTAGGATCATTTTTTGTCCTATGACTATTTATATATGTTATTGACTTAATGATGTAAGATTGATTTAATAACGTCAGTACCAGGTTACCTGGCCCGCAACCACCCACCCACATACAAGTAATGGTCCTACGCATATAATGTTAATAGTTAAATCGTCATTGAACTATCTATACATTTTGTATAAAGGGTGTATTGTAGAATATATGATGTAGTTGCTACTAACAACAGAGCTGCACCCTATACATCAAGGCAAACACATTCCACCATTTACCCTTACATTGCAATACTGTTTTCATCAGCAGTAATTAAATTTGTCCTAACCTCCGCGTACATATGTTGTGTTATTAAATGTTAAATAAGAACGTTATCACATATATATGTATGTCTTAATATAAGTGGAGGCATTCATGTACTGTTTACGCCAAAACGTAATCGAACTTTACATCATATCGCGAGAGATGCAAGGCATACACCGTATAATGCAGATTATGTCTTGTTTATATATACAAGCATCCTCGTCATACTTATACGAATATACAATATTCGTACGCTATCTACTGGTAGTGGGTGTAACATTAGCAAGACACCTGTAGCCGATTTCATCAAAATTGCAAGTATACTTATCTAGCAAAGTATACTTTGCCAAAATGCATCATTTCATATAGAACCAACCACTGCATACATTTGATGATTCAAAGTATGCAGAATTATTATACTGAATTTATTACATTATCACAGCCAAAATGCTGTGATAATGTAATAAATTCAGTATAATAAAGATTAATAAACTTATCGTAAATTGAAAATTTCTCTCTCAAAGTATACTTTGCTAGATAAGTATACTTTGCCATGTTGGTGAAATAGGCTACAGTATTATCAAGGAATTAGTTGACTACTATTCCGTTCATAATGTTTATTAATCATGTTCACAGAACATTTCCAGTGATAAAAATGTGTTAAGTGTTGAAATGTCATCAAAATAATACATAATTATACAAACCTTTCAGCGGAAAGTAGTTAAGGCACTGGAGTAGTTTACTGTGAAGGTAATATGTTTATGGCATGATTCTTAAATTGAACATATACCCAAACATCGCCTTTCTGAAATGATTAAACATGATACAGCCTCACAATAAACAGATGGACATAAAGTTAAAAGAACATTTGCCAAACTTCTACAATTGGCGGAAATGATATAAATCGATTGACTCTTTCGCGAGAGTCCGTTGTCTGGAGGCCGTCCGAGTACGGCCCATAACAAACATAGGAACCTTGGTAATGTGTTATAACAGTGAGTAACAAAATGTTTAGCTTACTTGTTTTCACTTATTGATACTTTTAGGTATAGTTAATGTATGTATAGGCCTTGGTATGTTACTTCAACATGTGAGTCAGTGTACGTGGCTTCGAACACTTTACATATATTGTGATAATAACAGAAACCAGTATACAAATAAAGTTCGCATTTGTTTGTATTTGGACAGATATGACACTCAACACCGGACATATGTGTTTATCAGGTAACCTGCCCTGCATTGACCGAATACGTACTGACTGATAACATATTGTTGTATCGGGCATTGCCCTTATATCAACATCCGGGTTACAACGAAGTGAAAACTGACGGTCCATTGGTCGGATGACGTCACGTGACGTTACCGAATGACGTCAGTGTAATGACGCAACGTAAACAAGTCCGCGTTCTGTCCGTAGAATACGACGTCATCTAATGTCATTTTCGAGCATAAAACGTGACTTGATAAATAGAATACCAGGCTAGTGTATTTTGATATCAAACGGTAGGAATTCCTACGCGTTTCCTAGCCTTGCCTGATAAACTTGATATCAAAATACACTAGGCTGGTATTCTCTATGCATTTGCATTCTCTGTAAGAATTACAAGAGACTATTACAAAACGAATAGTCAGACAGTTCACGCGAGTCAAAGATGCATCATTGTTCTTGCATTACGTGAATCAATTTGACATAGAACTGTACATGGCTTCGCACACCCGAAAATCTTTCGACCTAACTTATATAATATAATTAAAATTAAAATTGATGTTCACCATCAGTCCATAATGGGATTATATTTTCAAATAATATAGACATATTAAGTAAACATTTATGAAGACACCCACACTGGTGATGTGTGACATCCAGCTACATGAACTGATTCAACTTGCTGTCCACGTTTGTTTCACCGTGTATTGAAAACAACAAATAGTAGAGCAAACACCCACACCATCGCACCGACAACAATACACCAACATTACTAGCATACTCCCTGTGCCAGGCAGAGAATGAGCAGAAAACTCAACGGCTGAATCTAATAAGCAGTTGCTTTCTCAATACACGGCATCGGTGTGTCCGGCCACAAGTTGAAGTGATGGACCATGGTATTACATGGTATATTTAATTTATGTATATGTCTTCGTTCGTCCGGCGGACGTCAGAGATCGTCAGAGATCAGCAGGCAATATAAAATTAAAGTACTGTATATAATATCAAACCGCCCATAAACAGTAATGCCAGATTATTTTTTATATGAATATATTTGAAGATAAATTATGAATTAATGTTTGTTAACACTATTTACAACAACTTTTAATGAAAAACAAATTATAAAACACACACACCGCACTATTTTCCCCCAAAATTCAGATGATATTCAATAAATGAACTTAATATGACCTCACAAGTTGCCATAAAGGCCGCGAGGTATCATTCCACTCTACTGGTGCGATACCTCTGGTGACAGTTCAGTTAGCTATTGTTTAATTGGACAGTATGACTACAGTGGAACCTCTCTAAACCGGACACCAAGAAAACATATGTAATCTTACTTTTGATGAGTTTCTTGGTCATTTATATCAGGTGTTAATATCTGTTCATCAAATGGGGACCTCACAGGGTGTCCGGTTTAGAGAGGTTTCACTGTATAATGTAAATATATAATTAAATAATTCAAGAGTGTGTACTTTATTATTTAGTTTACATGTGATAATTCAGTAACATTCAGTAATGATACAGTGCAAATTCGACACTCGTAGTGGAGTGGTAGTTTTACATGTAGAAATAGTTCACATTCCATCTCCACTCCAAGGGAGCTAACCTAGTAAAAATATGTTCCATAAAGATACTATAACCTCTTTAGACGTGCGAAATGACAAGTTTCTCGTCAGACATGATTGTAGTTAACATATGTTTGCATGGTAGTGTTCTTTATGATCAGGTGGCGAGGTTTTAGTACAATTTTATTTCTCCATGACGATAAAATGCTCGACGCGGAGGGAACGATCAGACGCGGCTATATTTGAGAACCAAATTACTTTTGTACGGTCTAAGTTAATGTTTTATCCCGTCAACACAGTGCGTATGTGCCGTGAAACACGGTGCTGTGAAACATTTTTGATATCCTGTCAATACGACCTACTCACTGCGTATGAATATGTGCGGTAGCTGGGGTTATATTTTTGCATTTTACAGCCATTTGTATGTGTTGACGGGATAAATAGAATAGTAGGTTACTGCCGTGCATGGAAAGCAATATCTGGCGCGGCACGGAAACGAGATGGGCGAGGCTCTGCCGAGCACATCCCGTTTCCGTGCCGCGCCAGATATTTTTCCCATTCACGGCACTAACCTACTATTCTCTATTTCTCCTGTCATAGCCACAAACGATTTTCCTATGGGAATTTAACATGGGGCTAAAAATAGATTTTTTTAAAAATATATTTTTATTTTTATTTGTCAACCGATTTTCAAAATCTAACTTTTGTTTTCTTAATTACATCATTTTCAAGCTATCTCGCCAGGTTTCGGAGTCAATTTCCAAAAAAATTTGGAAAATGACTCCCACTATTCTCTATATTGAATTGCAAATAATCAATAATATGTACGCAATAACTGAATACGTGTTGTGTAACAAAACGTGTCGCACCAAACTTACACGTACATTGTAATTCTTATTTCGGAAACGGGTTTACGACTTAAGAAACATTAGCACACACGTAATAATCGTGATACATAACACATGTCCGTGTCCATGGTTCAATATCGCTGCACCGTTCCCAGCGTCACTTCCGTTTCCGATGTTTTTCGGTACATGCGTAGTCGCTGGTGTGGTGGTGACATGACTCTTGCTTCTTTCGCTTCCAATATGGCCGCCGATACTAGCCGCTGAAATAATTAATATATTTTCTACAGTTTTCTTTAATGTTTCAGTATGCCGGTGACATACTATTTCTATCGGCCCAACGTGACAACGGTGTGGCGTGTGAATTGAGTATGACACGTGTGAGCATACTGGTAAGTAGCCCCGCAGGGGACATGGATATATTTTATTAATTCGTTCCCACGAAATAACATTTCGTTCCCTCAATTTAACAATTCGTTCCCTCGAATTAACAATTCGTTCCCACGAAATGACAATACGTTCCCTCAATTTAACAATTCGTTCCCTCGAATTAACAATTCGTTCCCACGATATAACGAATTAAATTGTGGGAACGAATTGTTGGAAACGAATTGTTAAATTAAGGGAACGAATTGTTATTTCGTGGGAACGAATTGTTATTTCTTGGGAACGAATTGTTATTTCGTGGGAACGAATTGTTATTTCTTGGGAACAAATTAATAAAAAAAGAATTCTACGTCCTACGGGGCTCCGTAGTGTAGCTGCTGATTTGAGAGGAGACGGTGACTGGAGTGATAGGGCTTATTCTACACAACAACCTGCGCTAATCTTGTCAAGTTATTTTTTTTCTTCAAAATATGTGAATATTGTGCTTGAAATCAAGCAGCTTGAATGACTGAGCTTGAGACAGCTCATGCTCAGACATTCAAACTGCTTGATTGAGAGTTTTCATTGCCGAGAGCTGTTCAGAAACGTTGATACTATTGGCAATATTAACGTACATGTATGTGGTTTTGTGACAGGTTCTATAGCTCAGGCTCCGACAATCAAACTGCTTGATTGAGAGTTTTCATTGCTGACAGCTGCTCAGAAACGTTGATACTATTGGCAATATTAACGTATGTGGTTATGTGACAGGTTCTATAGCTCAGGCTCCGACAATCAAACTGCTTGATTGAAAGTTGGCATTGCCAAGGCCTAAACAAAATGTATTGTGGTGCGGGGAACGGTCCAGAAAAAGCTAGGTAGGGAGGGTAGGAAAATCTTTTTTTCATTTTATTCTTTTTAAATATTAGCGCTCAAAAAGTACGCAAAAGACTGTCACAAAGCCCGTTTTTAAGCATTATAAGGAACGAACATGATTTCTTTTTTGAAACGGCCAAAAATGTATAGGGTCGGGGTGTTTTGCTAGGCCTAATAGATGTTCAGAAACGTTGATAATCTCGGCAATATTAACGCCGGCAGCTGTGTAGACATTTAACGACGTTTGCGTGTTGGCATCACTAATGAGTGTTGAGAAACGTTGATAATCTCGGCAATATTAACGCCGGCAGCTGTGTAGACATTTAACGACGTTTGCGTGTTGGCATCATTAATGAATGTTCAGAAACGTTGATAATCTAGGCAATATTAACGCCGGCAGCTGTGTAGTCATTTAACGACGTTTGCGTGTTGGCATCACTAATGAATGTTCAGAAACGTTGATAATCTAGGCAATATTAACGCCGGCAGCTGTGTAGACATTTAACGACGTTTGCGTGTTGGCATCACCAATGAATGTTGAGAAACGTTGATGATCTCGGCAATATTAACGCCGGCAGCTGTGTAGACATTTAACGACGTTGCGTGTTGGCATCACTAATGAATGTTCAGAAACGTTGATGATCTCGGCAATATTAACGCCGGCAGCTGTGTAGACATTTAACGACGTTTGCGTGTTTGCATCAGTAATGAATGTTCAGAAACGTTGATAATCTCGGCAATATTAACGCCGGCAGCTGTGTAGACATTTAACGACGTTTGCGTGTTGACATCACTAATGAATGTTGAGAAACGTTGATAATCTCGGCAATATTAACGCCGGCAGCTGTGTAGACATTTAACGACGTTTGCGTGTTGCATCACTAATGAATGTTGAGAAACGTTGATATAATGAATGTTGAGAAACGTTGATAATCTCGGCAATATTAACGCCGGCAGCTGTGTAGACATTTAACGACGTTTGCGTGTTGGCATCACTAATGAATGTTGAGAAACGTTGATAATAATGAATGTTGAGAAACGTTGATAATCTCGGCAATATTAACGCCGGCAGCTGTGTAGACATTTAACGACGTTTGCGTGTTGGCATCACTAATGAATGTTGAGAAACGTTGATAATCTCGGCAATATTAACGCCGGCAGCTGTGTAGACATTTAACGACGTTTGCGTGTTGGCATCACTAATGAATGTTCAGAAACGTTTAAAATCTTGGCCTGATTACACAACTTATGCAATCTCTCGAATTAAGAATTCGTTCCCACGAAATAACGACTCGTTCCATCAATTTAGCAATTAGTTCCCTCAAATTAATAATTCGTTCCCACGATATAACAACACGTTCCCACGAAATAACAATTCGTTCCGTTCCCACGAATTAACAATTCGTCCTCACGGGAACGAATTGTTATTTCGCGGGAACGAATTGTTAATTCGTTGGAACGAATTGTTAATTCGTGTGAACGAATTGCTAAATTGAGGGAACGAATTGTTATTTCGTGGGAACGAATTAATAAAAAAATAAATTCTACGTCAACTGTGGGGCTCCGTAGGTTTGTGATAAATTTGTCCACATTTACGATCGCTCGCGGATTACCTGCACCTACGTACGGACGAACCGTGCTCCAACTCCATGTATTACTAGTGTGCTGACGTATTTCCGCTACTCCACGCCAATGATGTTATTTGTTATATCTAGACGTAAGTACAATGGTATGTTTGCATAGCTGGTGGGGTATAAATGTTTGGACGAGCCGTCGTTGTGCCGAAACTGATATGATGGCGTTCATGTGCCGAGACGGCTGACACTGGGGTCTAGTATTGCGGGAAACTGATATGATGGCGTTCATGTGCTGAGACGGCCGACACTGGGGTCTAGTATTGCGGGAAACTGATATGATGGCGTTCATGTGATGAGACGGCCGACACTGGGGTCTAGTATTGCGGGAAACTGATATGATGGCGTTCATGTGCTGAGACGGCCGACACTGGGGTCTAGTATTGCGGGAAACTGATATGATGGCGTTCATGTGCTGAGACGGCCGACACTGGGGTCTAGTATTGCGGGAAACTGATATGATGGCGTTCATGTGCTGAGACGCTGACACTGGGGTCTAGTATTGCGGGAAACTGATATGATGGCGTTCATGTGCTGAGACGGCCGACACTGGGGTCTAGTATTGCGGGAAACTGATATGATGGCGTTCATGTGCTGAGACGGCCGACACTGGGGTCTAGTATTGCGGGAAACTGATATGATGGCGTTCATGTGCTGAGACGCTGACACTGGGGTCTAGTATTGCGGGAAACTGATATGATGGCGTTCATGTGCTGAGACGGCTGACACTGGGTCTAGTATTGCGGGAAACTGATATGATGGCGTTCATGTGCTGAGACGCTGACACTGGGGTCTAGTATTGCGGGAAACAATGATATGATGGCGTTCATGTGCTGAGACGGCTGACACTGGAGTCTAGTATTGCGGGAAACTGATATGATGGCGTTCATGTGCCGAGACGCTGACACTGGGGTCTAGTATTGCGGGAAACTGATATGATGGCGTTCATGTGCTGAGACGGCTGACACTGGGGTCTAGTATTGCGGGAGGTGGGATTCGCCACTCACAATCCCAGACACGTATTGTGAATCTATGGCGAGTTGAATAGCGTCTACAGGGTATACTTTGAGGGAGTAAACATTTATTTTTCCTGAAATGCATTATTTCATATAGAACTAACGACTGCATATACTTGATGATTAAAAGTATGCAGAATTATTATACTGAATTTATCACATTATCACAGCCAAAATGGCTGTAATAATGTAATAAATTCAGTATAATAAAAATTAATAAATTTATCCTTAAATTGAAAATTTCTCAATCAAAGTGTACTTAGCAAGATAAGCATACTTTGCAATTTTGGTGAAATAGGCTACAGGGCCATGCCATAAGCTTGATCCTGCACTACTGCGGAGGCTAGTTAATAATGGATTGGATTTATTGGTGTTTAACGGCCTATCAACAGCTAATGTCATGTATGGCAAGTTGAATAGCGTCTACAGGGTGGCAAACATAAACCTTGGACACTTTTTATAACTTATATCTCCCGATGTTATCTTTCAATCTTCACATTCTTTTTTACATAGATCTACATCATGTACATAGTGATTATTACATTTGACATATAACTTCATCATAACTAGTTTACTATCGACAGTTAACAACTTATTTGCATTCTGCATGTACCTAGCATGTATTTATGCATTCACTTCTTCAGTATATCATGCTGTGCACTCTTTCAATGAAAACGATGGATATGGTACGTCTTTACAGCTGTTTCACAACGTTCTCAGCAATGGAAAGTTCAGTATATGACATAGTGACGTCAACATCATTATGGCGTCAAAATGTGTGAACAAGCAGTAAGCGTTATAATTTATATCCTTCAACTAGCAGACATTCACCAATATGTATACCACAATGTATTAAGATTCGAATAATATGTCCAAATATATGCGTGTTACAAACAGTATCCATTTTTTTTGGCCACCCTGTATTATAATAACTGAATGGGATTTTGTACTTCTTTTCATATTGACAACATTTTCAGAGTACATGCGCATGTACTCTGAGACTGTTGTCAACTGTTGACGCCAAGTCAACGAATGAATAAGGGTGGTTAGCTAACAATGTCATGAATTTGTGAAGTTTGGTAAAGATCAGACCAACATATCGAGAGATGATATCGCGACATTCTGACGTACATCCAAAATATTGTTGACGCCTACAATGACGACACCGACGACGCCAGAATCGTGTCCAACTTGCCACTATACTAAAGTGGGTGAGTCCGAGACGGTACACGTAGTTATGACTTTCAGGTGGCTGCATTGCAGCGTTCGTATACATGAATTACAGTGGAACCTCTCTAAACCGGACACCCTGGCATCCGCCACCCTTTATTACAGTGACATCCGCCAGTATACATGTATAACAGTGACATCCGCCAGTATACATGTATTACAGTGACATCCGCCAGTATACATGTATTACAGTGACATCCGCCAGTATACATGTATTACAGTGACATCCGCCAGTATACATGTATTACAGTGGCATACGCCAGTATACATGTATTACAGTGACATCCGCCAGTATACATGTATTACAGTGACATCCGCCAGTATACATGTATTACAGTGGCATACGCCAGTATACATGTATTACAGTGACATCCGCCAGTATACCTGTATTACAGTGACATCCGCCAGTATACCTGTATTACAGGGACATCCGCCAGTATACATGTATTACAGTGACATCCGCCAGTATACATGTATTACAGTGACATCCGCCAGTATACATGTATTACAGTGGCATCCGCCAGTATACATGTATTACAGTGACATCCGCCAGTATACATGTATTACAGTGACATCCGCCAGTATACATGTATTACAGTGACATCCGCCAGTATACATGTATTACAGTGACATCCGCCAGTATACCTGTATTACAGTGGCATCTGCCAGTATACCTGTATTACAGTGGCATCCGCCAGTATACCTGTATTACAGTGACATCCGCCAGTATACCTGTATTACCGTGACATCCGCCAGTAAACCTGTATTACAGTGACATCCGCCAGTATACCTATATTACAGTGACATCCGCCAGTAAACCTGTATTACAGTGACATCCGCCAGTATACCTGTATTACAGTGACATCCGCCAGTACCTGTATTACAGTGGCATCCGCCAGTATACCTGTATTACAGTGACATCCGCCAGTATACCTGTATTACAGTGACATCCGCCAGTAAACCTGTATTACAGTGACATCCGCCAGTATACCTGTATTACAGTGACATCCGCCAGTATACCTGTATTACAGTGACATCCGCCAGTATACCTGTATTACAGTGGCATCCGCCAGTACACCTGTATTACAGTGACATCCGCCAGTAGACCTGTATTACAGTGACATCCGCCAGTACACCTGTATTACAGTGGCATCTGCCAGTATACCTGTATTACAGTGACATCCGCCAGTATACCTGTATTAAAGTGACATCCGCCAGTATACCTGTATTACAGTGGCATCCGCCAGTATACCTGTATTACAGTGGCATCCGCCAGTAAACCTGTATTACAGTGACATCCGCCAGTATACCTGTATTACAGTGACATCCGCCAGTATACCTGTATTACAGTGACATCCGCCAGTATACCTGTATTACAGTGACATCCGCCAGTATACCTGTATTACAGTGGCATCCGCCACTATACCTGTATTACAGTGACATCCGCCAGTAAACCTGTATTACAGTGACATCCGCCAGTATACCTGTAGTACAGTGACATCCGCCAGTATACCTGTATTACAGTGGCATCCGCCAGTATACCTGTATTACAGTGGCATCCGCCGCCAGGGTGCCTTTCAGCAGCTAAGGTCATTTAAGGCCAGGTCAATGGGTTTAGTTTGTTTGTTTGTTTGTTGGGGTTTAACGGCTTATCAACAGCTAATGTCATTTAAGGCCGGGTCAATGGGTTTAGTACTAAATCCCATATATTACCTCAGTCCTGTATAAGTACATGTACATGTTCAAGTACATGTACAAATGGGGGGAAAATCCCGAAATCAGAACTGAATATTTACAATAACAAAACTATATATTCAGCCCTGAAATCAGAATAATCCTGATCTGATGCCAGGTCCTCGCCACACCAGAATCACTTGGCCCCTCCCAAAAGCAGTAGGATCAGTAATATTCTTACTATTTGTATAATTGGCAATAACCCAATTCAACTCCCAGGTAACAAGAGCCAAAGATAAAAACGTAACTGAGGGCCAAACCAGGCAAATCGTGATTCCTATAACGTGGAACCCATACTGTTAATTTACGCCGTCTTATTCGCCCGACCACCACCCACAATAGGTTTAGTACTAAATCCCATATACAACGTATTACCTGTACAAATAGGGGGGGGGGGTCATAAAAACACATAAGTTTGCTAGATAAGTATACTTTTGATGAAATCGGCTACTGGTTTAAGTAAAGTAAACACATACAGAGAAATAAAGACACACACCAGTTTGGTCACACGTTTATTATGTTAACGATCCTCGTGTTGAGGTTCAATTGGTCCATAAACCAAGAAATGAACAGAATAGAATGTGCCAAGTACAAGTATACTTATCTAGCAAAGCTTACTTTGAGGGAGTATTCATTCATTTTTTCCGAAATGCATTATTTCATATAGAACTAACCACTAGTTGATGATTAAAGGTGCGCAGAATTATTATACTGAATTTATTACATTATCACAGCCATTTTGGCTGTGATAATGTAATAAATTCAGTGTAATAAAAATTAATAAATTTATCCTTAAATTGAACATTTCTCCCTCAAAGTATACTTTGCTAGATAAGTATACTTTGCATAATTTCATAATTGCAAGTAAATAGAAAAGATATGTAAACAAATGAGACACGCCATGTGATTTTGTACCCTTGGAGATATGCATAATTTCATTAACTTAAAATACGTTTACAAAATTAACAATATTTTTCATAAATAAACTCAAAAGTTAACCAAAATTTCAAAATACATGCGGCATTATATTCCGCATGTACTCTGAAATTTCGCCATTTACGGAAAATGTTGTAAATTTTGTAAACGTATTTCATGACAATATGCAGAAGGAAGAGATGAGCACATGGCGTTGCCTTGTAGGCCGGTGATATACAGGTATGCAGTGAGTGTGTGGCCGTGACTGGAGTGATGCACTTATGGGAATTGTGGCCAGTGTAACTCCTGATCAAATAGCACACTCCTGTATTTAATGTATTTATTTAATGGTGTTTAACGGTCTTTCAATAGTTAATGTCATTGAAGCCTGGTTGATAGGGTTAAATCCAGTAGTTTACCTGTTCACACACCTGTAGCCTGATAACGATCTATATTGCTTGCTAGAAACGTGGCTGGTGTTTCACTGATGGAATTGCGAACTGTGCAGATCCGGATCTGAAAGTGCGGGAATCCACCAATTGAAATTTTCAGACGATCCTAAATGTGCGCTTACGAACATTTTAGTCGTACTACGTTTATTGAAACGGGCACCAGAACAGTAAGACAATAGACGATCTTACATGAGATTTCATTGAATATCATAGTTTTATTCAAGTTTATTGAATTCAGAAGACAGGCGCAGTTAAAAATAAATGCTTCCATTGCAGGAGACGGTCAAATTGTAAATGACTGAAGAAACGGGGTCTATGGATTTTGCGGCCAGTGTATCCACATCAGCATGTGCATCCGCAGTCTGATCAGGATATGCACTGTTCGCCATTTGATAAATGCAACACCCGGTATACTTTTAGCAAAGAATACAGATCATTATCAGGATACCTGTTTATAGAAGTTTGTTTTGTTTACTCGTGTTTAACGGCCTATCAACAGCTAAGGGCATGTAAGGCCGGGCAAACGGGTTCGATCCCATTTTAACCTGCTGCATTGGGGGGGGGGGGTCAAAAATCAGAACGAAATAGTTACATCGAGAACAAATATATTCAAGACATCCGCCAGTATACCTGTATTACAGTGACATCCGCCAGTATACCTGTATTAAAGTGACATCCGCCAGTATACCTGTATTACAGTGGCATCCGCCAGTATAAACCTGTATTACAGTGACATCGCCAGTACACCTGTATTACAGTGACATCCGCCAGTATACCTGTATTACAGTGGCATCCGCCAGTACACCTGTATTACAGTGACATCCACCAGTATACCTGTATTACAGTGACATCCGCCAGTATACCTGTATTACAGTGACTCCGCCAGTATACCTGTATTACAGTGGCATCCGCCACTATACCTGTATTACAGTGACATCCGCCAGTATACCTGTATTACAGTGACATCCGCCAGTATACCTGTATTACAGTGGCATCCGCCAGTATACCTGTATTACAGTGGCATCCGCTAGTATACCTGTATTACAGTGGCATCCGCCAGTATACCTGTATTACAGTGACATCCGCCAGTATACCTGTATTACAGTGGCATCCGCCAGTATACCTGTATTACAGTGGCATCCGCCAGTATACCTGTATTACAGTGGCATCCGCCAGTATACCTGTATTCTGATCAATGTCACATCTGACATTTACTTGTATATCTTGTCAATTTGAAAGCTTAATTTCGTTATGTTGAATGTTGAACAACAACGAGAGAAAATATGTCTTCCATTGGAAAATTATTTCCCCGTTCTATTATTTTGGGAAATTTACTCGTTCTACATCAAAGATTATTTGTTTAAAGGTATAAAATATACATTTTGCTAAATTTTGACAAACATGCAGCAGGTTTGGGTATGCACTTCGGTTGCTCACATTTGTTTAATTAGTCAAATTGTAGCCGTAGATAACATATCGGAGGCGAATTATTGTAGCTAATTATGAGTCTGTGTTTATGTTAGCTGCTACATTTACCATGCTCGCTGATAATATCAACGGTCTGTAAAATCAATCACTGTTACAGATATGTTGTGGAATTTACAAGTTAGTCGGCGGTATGTATACCCACCAACTGGTAGTTGTCTACTCCGTACACCGCCGTCGGGTCGCCGGCACAGTTCGCCGGACAGGTGGCGCTGCAACAAAACGTGGCGGACACGTGACCATTGTATCAACACGAATATGATACTTTTTAATTATTTATACTAACTAAATGCGTCACCTGAAAAAAATAATATTTTCGACAAATTATAAAGTATTATCAATCATTGCACATCAAAAAATAAGTACAATAAATAGTAATGTCCGTTAAAATTTTAAGGAAACACGGTTATCGCCCCTGATATCAGTGTGGAAATTGACGCCTGATATAAAATGTACAATAAGCCAATCAATACGTGGAGTAATGGTGAATGAATGCTTATTTTGCCAGAAAATGTCTCTGATATAAAGAACAGTTTGTGCCTACTGAGTGGGCATGTCCCTTTACAAATGAGTTAATTAAAGGTACATGCCCACGCAGTAGGTTACACTGTACTACTACTTTTCATTTTCTGTCATGCCTTATATGAGCCATTTGTCTACCCACTAACGAGTTATTTTTTAATTACGGCGCCTGTTAATTGGTGTTAAATCGCATTTTATATGCCGCCACCAGAAAGGGTATTTTCCGACCTCGTGCTATTTTTACCAATACGCGTCACGTGACACGGTCAATCATATCACATCTTTGACATGCCGCAGTGAAGTATCGGAATTGAGAAGAAACATTTCTATTCGAGTCCAAATCTAAATCTCCACGTAACTCTTTCCATTTGGTGATCTGGTCGCCAATGTTAACCACTCTCTCTCTCTCTGTACTGCCTGTCCCTCAGACATTTCACCTTTTTTTTGGCCGACGTCGTTTCATACAATTTCCGTCCTGGACGTTTCGACATGTTCATATTCTTGTTTACATATTGGGAAGCCTACTGGCGCGCGTAGTATACTGCGCATGCGCACCGCAAGCCGTGATGTGAAAGTCGTCGTCCCCGCACATTATCAAAATAGACTGTTACCGCCGCGCGTCGCTAACAGTAAATTGATAATTAATAAATGATTATATTTGTATAGCGTGCACTCGTCATTTTTAGAACTGGTGGAATAGTGACATAATTATACACTTATTTAATTCCTATAAAGAACATTTTGTGCCTACTGCGTGGGCATGTACATTTAAGGTGATAGTGGGCGGCCGGATAGATATTAGATATATCATACGAGTGACCTTTGATGTATTTTTTTTGCCGGTACCTAGCAACGTAGTGGCCTTATACATTTACGGACTTATACACAACTATTAGGCATAAACGCTGATATAATGCATCACGGTCAATCCGGTTTTGAAAACTACTTTCTGTATCTGGTCAATACGCAGCTAGGTACATGATAAATATAGAAGTTGTGGCTGTGACTAGATAAATGTTTCCGCACAGTCTGATCAGGATATGCAGTGTTCGCCATTCAATCACTGAATCACCCGTCATGCTTCTAACAGAATTATAAATCTATAATACTGTCTGTTTCACGAAAGCTGTCCAAAGATTACGGCCATATAAACAGTTCAAAAACAATATTTGTTTCAATAATATTAAATTATAGAAAAATTTAAGAATGAGCCTTTTTATAAATTTTCCTATGTTAAATCCCCATAGACATCTTCACTCCGTTGGGATTTAACATGGGGAAAGTTTTAGAATTTCAGAAATACTGGACCGATTTTTAAAATTTAACGTTTGATTCCTTAGATTATTGCCAAGCTATCTATCTAGCCAGGTTTCGGAGTCAATTTCCACTGTTTGATGTGAAAATATGAATCTGACGAATAATACACTCCCGAATATTTTATTAATTTGTTCCCACGAAATAACAATTCGCAATTTAGCAATTCGTTCTTACGAAATGGGACGAATTGTTAATTCGTGGGAATGAATTGTTATATCGTGGGAACGAATTGCTAAATTGAGGGAACGAATTGTCATTTCGTGGGAACGAATTGTTAATTCGAGGAAACGAATTGTTATATCGTTGGAACGAATTGTTATTTCGTGGGAACGAATTAATAAAAAACATCCAAGTCCCCTGCGGAGCTCCGTACGAATGATATTGCAGATTTGTAATATTATGTTGATCAACGCTAGTGGAAATCACTGTAATAATGGCTCATTTTAACAACAACTTATGCTGCATTCACCCTTTTATTTTACCAGCAATAATGTCATAACATATTAAATACATTCAAAGGGAGATAACCAGCTACGATCCATCATTATATTGTCATGCTGAATGTCCGTCGGTTTGTTTCTTGGGATTTGTTTCACAGTTTCAAACTTAACTGGATATTTTTACTTCAGATAACGAGTCGGCACAATTGAAATGTTCTAGAATCCTCCCCGTGTCATTAGTAACACATAACAAGATAATGCTGGAAAACAATTTAAAGGTACATGCCCACTCAGTAGGCACAATAATTCTTTATAGGAATTAAATAAGTGTATAATTGTGTCAGTATTCCACCAGTTCTAAATATTACAAGTGCCCGATATACAGATATAATCATTCAGTAATATTTATGTTATTGATAGTGACTGGCGGTGATATCTGTTTCATTATGCAAATGGGGCATGATATTGTTTCATTATTTTCCATATTAAATGCGTCACCTGAAAAAAATTATGTTTTCGCCAGATTATAAAGTATGATCACTACAGAGGGAAAAACATACAGAGAATAACTACATGTAGTAATATCCGTTAACAATTTAAGGAAACGGGGTTATCGCCCCTGATATCAGTGTGGAAATTTACGTCTGATATAAAATGTTGCCAATAAATACGTGGACTAATGGTGAATGAATGTTGATTTTGTCTGAAAATATCTCAGCTGATGTCTCTGATATAAAGAACAGTTTGTGTCTACTGAGTGGGCATGTACCTTTAAATGATGGCAGACAAATGGTTTAACATTTACGCGTATTGGGGTCTTGGAAAACGAACTGTATCAAGGACGCGTGCACTTGTATTTGTGGTGAGGTACAGTCTGACACTTTTTTTGTGTCTGTCGCTTGAAAAATGCGGATTTGTGACCAGTGTATCTCCTGATCTTCTGGCGCAGTCCTGCAGCCTGATAACGATCTATATTGCTTGTGAGAAGAAGAATGATGGGTGTTGCAATGCCGCGATGGTGAACAGTGCATCCGCACATGCTGATCAGGATCTACACTGTTCACCATCTGATTGCATAGAGGGAAACTATTTAGGATTTTCGGCAAACATAATGGCATATGCTCAGCATGAAATTGGTTAAAATCACGTGTTACTCGATTTACACTTGTAAGTGTATTACATGCCGCTACTACTGAGCGCATATAACCCCGGCAAATTACACAGCTGCCACAGTTCGTTGTCTCAAATCTCTAAACACTGGCCAATCAGGAGATCTATCGTGAATACTTACATTTATCTGACTGAGTTGTATCGAAATAACTCGGGAACAACACAGGCCATTAGGCCCATGTCATCAAAATGTGTCAATGTAGCAAATTACTGCTTCAGTAGTTGCCAATATATTTATAAAACAATCCGAAATAACTGATGAATGGCAAATACCATTTGCACGATGTCAACAAAGACTCGATCTGAAAATTATTGATGATTTAACATTGTATTAATATACCTTGTTGACCTAAATTTTGGAGTGGACGTCACGGAGTGGGCTTGTGACCAATAACACGCTATGAACTTGGAGTTGACGTCACAGAGTGGACTTGTGGAGAACAAAACGGAATGAACTTAGAGTGTACGGAAGTGGAAGTGGACTTGGGGAGAACAACATGGAATGTACTTGGAGTGGACGTCACAGAGCGGAAATAGGGCGAACAGCATGAAATGTACTTGAAGTGGACGTCACGGAGTAGACTTGGGGCAAACACCATGAAATGAACTTGGAGTGGACGTCACTGAGTAGACGTCACGGAGTGGACTTGGGGCGAACAACGCGGAATGTGCGTGTAGTGAACGTCACGTAGCAGGCTTGGGGCAAACAACACGGGATGTACTTGGAGTGGACGGCACGGAGTGGACTTGGGGCGAACACCACGGGATAAACTTGGAGCGGATGTCACGGAGTGGAGGCGAACACCACGGAATGAACTATGGGTGAAAGTCACAAAATGCACCAAGCCACACCACATGAAAATAAAACGAGCTGTGAAAGAAACCTAATTCCTGTCATAAGTGTCGTGGTTGTCGGCACCATTTTACGTAATTGCCTACAATTACCGACGGTGGAACGAGTCGACTGTCTAAGAGTGATAATTATCCTTGAGATTTCGCGCGTCATCTAATGGACATGTCTGATGACGGGGACAGGCGGACGGTGATAGTTACCGTCTAGATAGCCACGTGTTAAACAGCCGCCTGCGTTGATGTTGCCCAGGGGCCCGTTTCACTAACGAACTAAGCAAGTACTTTTGTCATAAGTTATAACTTAAGTCCGGAGTACGTGCTTAGTCCGTTTCACAAAACATCTTAGCAAGAACGACAATCGAAATTTACTATGAAAAACTAAGACAGGTAGCTAGCAGTCTTAAGTTATAACTTAAATATTTAAGTCGGAACTTATGAAATAAACAAAGATGGATGCCCCCATATGAGCCGAGGTGGAGAAAACAATTCACTGACAGCAGGTAAAAGTTCACTTCATACGTACTATTTTAGCAATTATCTGCCATATAAACCATATATGCTTACATATAGATAGCCACACTTGTGCTAGTTACCCGTGTATTGCTATTTGTGATGTAGGTCATGTCGTTACCAGTATTCGTTATGCCCAGTTATCGACAACATTTACAACAACTGTAGATCCAGATGAGCCGGCTCGTAACAAACCATCTGTATGCTGTACATGTTTGTGTGTTTGTCGGTTGGTGTCAGTCAGTTGGTCGGTATCAGTTGGTCGGTATCAGTTGGTCAGTGTCGGTCGGTGTCTGTCAGTCGTTCGGTCGGTGTCAGTCGGTGTCGGTCAGTGTTGATCGATCAGTCGGTGTCGGTCGATCAGTCGGTGTCGGTCGGTCGGTCGGTCAATGTCGGTCAGTTGGTTTCGCACGGTCAGTGTCAGCTGGTCGGTGTTGGTCGGTCGGTGTTGGTCGGTCGGTGTCAGTCTGTCGGTTGGTGTCGGTCGGTCAGTGTCGGTCGGTGTAGGTTTGTCAGTGTCGGTCAGTCGGTCGGTCGGTCGGCCGGTCGGTCGGTCGGTGTTGGTATGTCGGTGTCGGTCAGTTGGTTTCGCACGGTCGGTGTCAGTTGGTCAGTGTTGGTCGGTCGGTGTCAATCTGTTGGTTGGTGACGGTCGGTCAGTGTCGGTCAGTGTAGGTTTGTCAGTGTCGGTCGGTCGGTCGGTCGGTCGGTGTCGGTATGTCGGTGTCGGTCAGTTGGTTTCGCACGGTCGGTGTTAGTCGGTCGGTCGGTGTCGGTCGGTCGGTGTCAGTCGTTGTCAGTCGGTGTCAGTCGGTGTTGGTCGGTGTCAATCGGTGTCAGTCGGTCGTTGTCGGTCGGTCGGTCGGTCGGACGGTCTGTCGGTCGGGTTGGTCGGTGTCGGTCGTGTGTCGGTCGTGGTAGGTGGTGTCGGTCGGTCGGTGTAGGTGTGTCGGTCGGTCGGTGTAGGTGTGTCGTCGGTCGGTCGGTGTCGGTCGGTCAGTGTCGGTCGGTCGGTCGGTCGGTCGGTCGGTCGGTCGGTCGGTCGGTCGGTCGGTCGGTCGGTCGGTCGGTCGGTTGGTGTCAATCAGTGTAGGTTTGTTGGTGTCAGTCAGTGTCAATCGGTTCAATCGGTTCAATCGGTGTCGGTCGGTGTCTATCAGTGTCAATTGGTGTCGGTCAGTGTCAATCGGTGTCGGTCGGTGTCGGTCAGTGTTTATCAGTGTGAATCAATGTCGGTCGAATCGGTGTCAGTCAGTGTCAATCGGTGTCGTTCGGTGTCGGTCAGTGTCTATCAGTGTGAATCGGTGTCGGTCGGTGTCGGTCAGTGTTGGTTGGTCTATCAGTGTCTATCAGTGTCAATCGGTGTCGGTCAGTGTCAATCGGTGTCGGTCGGTGTCGGTGTGAGTTGGTCGGTCGGTGTTTGTCGGTCTCTGGCGGTGTCGGTGTCGGTCGGTGTCGGTCGGTGTCGGTCGGTGTAGGACGGTGTTGGTTGGCCCTGCCCTGCCCTGCCTGCCCTGCCCTGCCCTGCCCTGCCCTGCCCTGCCCTGCCCTGCCCTGCCCTGCCCTGCCCTGCCCTGCCCTGCCCTGCCCTGCCCTGCCCTGCCCTGCCCTGCCCTGCCCTGCCCTGCCCTGCCCTGCCCTGCCCTGCCTGCCCTGCCCTGCCCTGCCCTGCCCTGCCCTGCCCTGCCCTGCCCTGCCCTGCCCTGCCCTGCCCTGCCCTGCCCTGCCCCCCTCGTCCGGGCACATGTTTGGGATCTTAGGTGGTTGGAGGTGTCGCCTAAGACAAACAAAAAAGAATGCAACATATTCCGTAACCGAAGCCTTTTGTGTCTTAAGTGGTCATTCTTTTCTTTAAAAAACGATGAATATACACCTAATGGTGTGTCATGTATAAGACGTCCGTCCGTCCATCCGTCTGATTAACTATCCGGCTATTGTTTGTTCTTTCTTTACAGAACATACAAACGATGGCAGCTGCATTTGCTATAATCCAGGCGCGTAATTTACGACGGGAACGAGTCTTTAGGACCGAACCAATCCCCTAGACTTCATGGATAACGAGGACCAAATATCGAAATTCAGGCTGTCTCGTGATTTTTTTCTACAAGTATGCGACATTGCACATGCTGACATTATACGGTCAAACCTGAGATCACACAGTCTATCAGTGTCATTGCAAGTGTTGACTGCATTGCGATTTTACGCAACTGGTAGTTTCCTGGCGGTTACTGGAGATATATACAACATAACAAATCAAGTGGTTCTAGAAAGTGGAGTAGACCTTAAAGGACAGTGTTAGCCTGTGTTTCGTTTCTGATAAGGAGATACCTTGTTTTCAGACTAGATGGAGAAACAGTCCTGACGCATTTAACAAAAATTTCAGACCCGTCCTCTGAATGCACGTGCGCATTAATCCAGTCCTATACTGGTCAACATGTTCAGGGGCAATCATATATGTGTGACACTGACTCACACAGTTCATGCATTTCTACATGTAATCAACAAATTACCCGTGTCCAGTTCAAATAAATATAATATGTCATTCAGTAGTTGTATCAGATACATCCATATCTGACCGGGCATACCATTAATAATCGACAGTACATGTGTTCTGCTGACTCTGAAACGTGATTTCTGAGTTTATGAGGTAATCTAAGTAAAATTTAAAAAATGGTCGAACTACCATTTTATTGGAATGTAAAAATAAAAACATTGTTAATTGCTTCTTTTGTTGCTGTTTCATGTCATATGCCAATTTATATTACAGTATAATGTTCACTAGTTGGCAATAAATATATCCACATGTATTCAATGGCGTCGGAATATTGAGATAAAATTTATATTCATGAGATTATTTTTAAAAATAATTAATATGATTCAAAAATTCATTAGGCTTGCAAATCCGTTATTTTAGATGTCAAAACAGATAAAGGGAAAGTAAAGTCATCATAAAAATATAAGCCCCGAGCGGGATTCGAACCCGCGCGGCACATACCGAAGCTGTAAACAATAACTAAGTTGTAACTTATGACGGACTTGTTATGACCGTCTTAAGTTTGTGTAGTGAAACCAAATAAGCAATGACTTAAGTCGGTCATAACTTTTGTCATAAGTTATAACTTAAGTTCGAACTTATGAACAAACTAAGATTTGTTAGTGAAACGGGCCCCAGATCATCAACGTTTCTGAACATCTACTGATAATCCAAATCGCCATCAAGCAATTTGATTTTCTGAGCCTGAGCTGTGATACAGCTCAGGCTCAATTTGCTCAGGCAAGATTAGTGCCGGCTGGATTGTAGTTATGCCGGTGTTTATGGGCTGAGAACGATCACCCGTGTCATAGCCACGCGTACATGCTGAGTATGGGTAGGGTAACATACATGTATCATCGTTTGATTGAAATAGGGAGTCGTTGTATGCTGGGCTACAACTGAATGCGAGGCTACGACACTTGCGGGCTCACGCAGTCACTCGCGGCGCCAGCACTCTCTTCTGTTCTCTGAATTTTGTCGTCTGCTGGAAATGTTTTAATTTCAATCTTTCTCGATATAGACCTGTTTTGACAGCGCATGGGAATCGTCTCCACAGGAGACGATTCTCATGTGCTGCCAAACCAGGTTTTTTGTTAGAATGAAGGCAAAAATGAAAAACAGCAGACGACATTTTTCGTCTCCCGCGTAGCAAGAGTTAAAATTTGTTCGATTACAAAACTCTAATGATGGACTAGTATTCAAAATTTGCGTCTGAAGTGTTCTGTGTTTACTAGGGATGGTCTCCGGCTCAGTGGTAGAATACAGGACGTCAATACTAAAAGTTATGAGTTCAAAACCTATCCTACGTCATGGAAAAATACTTTCGCAGTATCATCAGAGTGATGTAAGAACTTTGCAAATACGCACTTTATTAGGCGAGAAATATTTGTGCCTTTTCCGTCACTAAGTGAAGTATAAATTACAAACGTCCAGCTGATTATCGCTGAAGTGTAGTGCGCGAAATATAAACCTTATTCCGCAAATATATCCATTGCCTATTAACCCTTACAATACTGAATTAAAATTGTCGTCTGCTGTTTATTTTATATTTCCATTTTTTTCGCAGGAAAAACACGTTTTGAAAACACTTTAGAATCATTTCCAAATTGTCGTCCGCTGTTTATTTTATATTTCCATTTTCTTTCGGTCAATGCTAATGAAAATGATTCTAAAGTGCTGCCAATTAAATCATTATTTTATTGAGAATAATGTAAGCTATACATTATCATGGTTAAGCGTGCAGCTACTTTGAACGAAGCACAGAAATATACCTCCCCGTGCCAGCTGAGTTTTAATCTGAAAATCCGATTCAAATCGGAAATAACAATTCGTTCCCTCAATTTAACAATTCGTTGCCACGAATTAACAATTCGTTCCCTCAATTTAACAATTCGTTCCCACGAAATAACGATTCGTTCCCACGGGAACGAATTGTTAATTCGTGGAAATGAATCGTTATATCGTGGGAATGACTTGTTAATTCGAGGGAACGAATTGTTAGATTGAGGGAACGAATTGTCATTTCGTGGGAACGAATTGTTAATTAGAGGGAAGGAATTGCTAAGTTGAGGGAACGAATTGTTATTTCGTGGGAACGAATTAATAAAAAAAAATCCATGTCTCCTGCGGGGCTCCGTAAATCGAGCACTGCGGATTGAATTTAAGTAGTTATTGTATGTCTTGCCACAACAAAATGACATTATAGCGTTTGCGAACAGCGCATCAACCGCTCCGTGCAATCTGACTCAGTCATCCCTAACGCCCCGAACGAAAATGTCAGGGGTCCGTTTCACTAAACATCTTACGACTAAAATGTTCGTATGTGCATACTTATGATAGTCTGTAAATTTCACATTAACAATGTTTTCTTGTAAACAAGTATTGGATTTACATTTATTAAGCATAGGCTGCATATGCAGCCTATGCTCAATAAATGTAAATCCATCATTTGAAATTCCCAGACGATTCTAAATTTGCACTTACGAACATTTTAGTCGTACGAAGTTTAGTGAAACGGGCCCCTGATCTGCACTATGTTGCATATATATACAAGCTGATCAGGAGCTAGGCTGGTCAAATATTCAATAAGTTCTATATTTTTCGTGACCGGCAATGTCTGCTGTTGTATCGTATTTGTCTTTTCTCTTAGTAAAATTGGAATTGATTTTAAAGTGAAGACAAAACATGCTGTTGTTGAGAAAATGGAAAACAAAAAATAAAAAGCAGACAACAAAAAATAATTGAGCAGTGTAAGGATCAAGTGATATAAATTATGTTTTTAAACTGGCTGGAAGTGGTTGGGAACAGGGAAACGATGTCAAACAATTGTCAACGTAAAGCGCAAAAGGCGTAACGTCACTATAGGACCACAATACAATACAACCTGGGGCCCGTTTCACTAAACTTCTTACCACTAAAATGATCGTAAGTTCAAATTTAAGATCATCTGCAAATTTAAATTTATGGATTTACATTTATTGAGCATATGCAGCCTATGCTCAATAAATGTAAATCCAATAATTATTTACAAGAAAACATTGTTAATGTGAAATTTACAGACTATCATAATTTTGCACTTACGAACATTTTAGTCGTACCAAGTTTAGTGAAACGGCCCCCTGCTGTTCACAATAGGAGACCCCTATCAAAGTAGACCGACATATAAGTTCATTACGAAACGGTTCAGACAACATTGTATGGAAGCGTCCTGGAGCCAACGCTAACATATTTGTATCTCATAATTAGAAGATAATAACTCCTAATTAGGAGATACTAAGTCCTAATTATGAGAGAGTAACTCTTAATTAGATATAGTATCTCCTAATTATGACTTCGTATATCCTAATTAGGACTTAATATATCCTAATTAGGAGTTAGTATCTCCTAAATTAGATATCCTATCTCCTAATTAGGACGTACTATATGTGCCAATGCTAGAACATGATTTATCTCTTAATTAGGAGATATTAAATCCTAATTAGGAGATAATACGTCCTAATTAGGAGATAGTAAGTCCTAATTAGGAGATAAAGTTCCTAATTGGGAGTATATCTAATTGACGCTTCCATAGCATTGACATAACATTTACAGATGAGTACGGTATATGCCCGATGAGTACGGTATATTCCCGATGAGTAATGCCCGATGAGTACGGTATATGCCCGATGAATACGGTATATGCCCGATGAGTACGGTGTATGCCCGATAAGTACGGTATATGCCCGATGAGTACGGTATATGCCCGATAAGTACGGTATATGCCCGATGAGTATGGTATATGCCCGATGAGTCGGTATATGCCCGATAAGTACGGTATATGCCCGATGAGTACGGTATATGCCCAATGAGTACGGTATATGCCCGATGAGTACGGTATATGCCCGATGAGTACGGTATATACCCGATGAGTACGGTATATGCCCGATGAGTACGGTATATGCCCGATGAGTACGGAATATGCATGTAAGTGCACACACGAACGAACCTGTCGTGTACGTTCGTGTGTGCACTTACACGCTGACCCCACTGTAGCCTCAACATGTATCAACGCCAATCACGAGATGTATGCTGTTCATCGCGTCAGTGTAAGATAAATATTTGCGTATTATTCGTGAAATTTCTACCCATCATTGAATATCGATTAATTTTGCGGATAGTGTAATTTTAATCCCTGTATCAGTTACAAGGTTCACTATATAACAAACGTGCACGCACTATGTGATCACCCCTCATATGTAACGGATTCTTTCAAACACAGACCCAGAAATAAAATAGAATCACTATTAGACCGGTCTTCAACATTTAAATGTATATTTAACTTTGTTTATCGATTTGCATTATTTTAAAGTATGATTTATAATGGTATAAACATTATACCGAATACACACTGACTTTTCAACCATTGGCGCTTATACAATGTATCAGGGTCATTCGAATTTGAAAATTGCTTTTACTGGCGTGTCATTGGTCGAATGATGTCATGTGATGTATGGAATGGCGTGAATGGAATGTCCAAACCTAGGTTACCAACCGCCCCGTGAACTTACCCGCACGTGGTCTCCGAACACATGGAACATGTGTCCGTACACGTTATTGTTCCTTGATCTTGGTACACTGAAATATAAAACGGAGTCTTATGTTGAATGTCGCGTAGGATCCCCTAATGTTCACACACGCGTAGTGTAACCATGGTTACACTAGGGGTGTGTGAACTATAGGGGGTTCTACCCCGCCAGCTACAAGCGTCAGTCACTCATGTATGTTTATCAGGTGCATGGTCACGTGGTTACAACAACAACAACGTCGCCCACTCCAAAGTAAGTATTATTTTATATTCTTCTTAATATGCAACGGATTTTGATGAAATATGGCGCAGCAAACATGTCTTCATGAGCTGCATTTGGTGGTCCAGGTAGTTAGGCACAGACTTACGTCGGTTTTGCGAAAAATCAGATACCGACACGGAAATCGATTCGTCGCAAAAACGACAGAAGTTTGGGCGGACATACAAAGACCACCAAATGAAGCTTAGCAAGACGCGTTTCATGCGCCATATTTCATCAAAATCCGTTGCTTAATAAGGACAATATGAAATAATACGTACTTGTTGTTGTTGTTAGTACCACGTGATCATACACCTTGTGTATTGCCTTCAACAAATATTACACATGTATACCAGGGGTCCGTTTCACTAAACTTCATACTAAACTTCATAATAAACTTCATACTAAACTTCATACTAAACTTCATACTTCATACTAAACTTCATACTAAACTTCATACTAAACTTCATAATAAACTTCATACTAAACTTCATACTAAGCTTCATACTAAGCTTCACATACTAAGCTTCATACTAAGCTTCATACTAAACTTCATACTAAACTTCATACTAAACTTCCTAAACTTCATACTAAACTTCATACTAAACTTCATAATAAACTTCATACTAAAGACTTCATACTAAGCTTCATACTAAGCTTCATACTAAGCTTCATACTAAACTTCATACTAAGCTTCATACTAAACTTCATACTAAACTTCATACTAAGCTTCATACTAAACTTCATACCAAGCTTCATACTAAACTTCATACTAAGCTTCATACTAAACTTCATACTAAACTTCATACACTAAACTTCATACACTAAACTTCATACTAAACTTCATACTAAACTTCATACGACTAAGATGTTCATAATATAAGATCGTCTGGAAATTGCAATTGATGGATTTACATTTATTGAGCATATGCTGCATGTGCAGCATATACTCAAGAAATGTAAATCCAATAATTGTTTACAAGAAAACAGTGTTAATGTACAATTGACAGCCTATCATAATAATGTTTCACTTACGAATATTTTAGTCATGCGAAGTTTAATGAAACGGCCCCCATGTATGGATGTAATACTGACGGCAATAAACATACCTGAGTCACAGGTTGAAGTAACCGACCGAGGTCTATAAATACATTAAATATACCTAAAACCATCAATAAAGGAACAAAAATAAGGTAAAACAATTGTTTTACTCCCTCCATATAGACTCCATATATACTTTATATGGAGTCTATATGGAGGGAGTAAAAAAATAATAAAATAGCTTATTTTTCGTTTCGTTTATTGATGTTTTTATGCATATTTAATGTATTTATAGACCTCGGTCCGTTACTTCAACCTGTGACCTGAGTGACTGACAGGCGAACATAATAGGCTATGACGCGACTCTGTTCATGCAGTGGCTGATATGTATGGATCGCTAAATCTACTTAGACGCAAATAATTAATGCTTAGCTCTAAATATGTAATGCTAGCATTAAATATTTCGAGCTAGCTCCAAATCACTCGAAGAGCTCTCTAAATATTTAATGCTAGCTCTAATTATTTAGAGCTAACACTCATTATTTGCGTTTATGTAGATTTGGCGTTCCAGGAAAAATGTACATAAACTCAAATAATTAATGCTATCTCTAAATAGTTAATGCTAGTTCTAAATATTTAATACTAGCTCTATTATTTAGAGCTAGCAATAATTATTCGAGTTTATGTAGATTTGGCGTTCCATAGATGCTTGTGGCACGTGTCCCGTTATACGTATTCAATGATACTGTAACGTACATGTATTGTCGACAGGTGTACCTTATTTCACGTACATACCGTATGACGACGCATGCGCAACGCCCATGGAATTCAGCGCCGTGCACGTTTATGTACCGTAGTCGGGTGGCTAATCAACAGTACGTTGCCTGGCAACACGAACAGGTGCCCGTTGCTGGAAATAAAATAAAATAAAATTAATGTCGTTTGAACGTAGTGAATTATGATATTGATTGACGCGATTGCGAGTGTTCGGTCGTGCGTGTTTTCACGCTAAGCGTGGTAACTACGTGTGATCACTCGTTTAATATTGTCATTCAAGTCTAGACCGACACGAAAGCGGCACGTATTTTGTCGCAATGGCTATATGGTAGGAATCAATTGAATTATGTAGTTATTTATGTCAGAATAGTGGATGGTATGATGTGTTTATAGTAAAAATAATTGTTCTCAAATGTCGCGTCGCATACTTGTGTAAAACATTATACAATGATGTAGTTTGCTTGAATAAATGCTAACTATAAGCGAGTGTCGTGTTTGTATAAGGTTGTTTCCAGTGGATGGACAGAGAACAGACATATACGTGTGGTAACCGTGTACATTCTGGCCAGGATAAACGGCCTACTGGCAACAGTAATGGTTAATGTAACGATGACAGTTAGCGTTACTGAGACGATAAACGTTACGGTGGAGCAGAGCTGATCTACTACCGTTAATGCTCATTGCTCATGTACAGTGAAACCTCCCCAGGGTGTCCGGTTTAGAGATGTTCCACTGTAAATCAAGCATATAACCATACTGGGTCATACTTATATATTTTGCAATCATGAACATGCATTATTTACTGAGATGCGTTACCATGAAACCTCTCGAAATGAGGTGACATGTGTTATCTGGGTGTCCGGTGTAGAGAGGTTGCTATGTAATACACTGTATCTAGCGTTACATCGACGGTTGCTATTACACGGATACAGTTGACGTTTACGGAGCCCCGCAGGGGACATGCATTTCTTTTTAATTCGTTACCACGAAATAACAATTCGTTCCCTCAATTTTACAATTCGTTCCCACGATATAACAATTCGTTTCCACGAATTAACTATTCGTTCCCGTGGGAACGAATTGTTATTTTGTGGGAACGAATTGTTAAATTGATGGGACGAATTTTTAATTTGTGGGAACGAATTGTTAAATTGAGGGAACGAATCGTGATTCCGTGGGTAATAAAACAAGAATTCTGCGTCCCCTGCGGGGCCCAGTTGGCGTTATGGCGGTTATTAGCGTTAAACGACACTGATTAATACTGAAACCAAGTAACCAATAATTTTCTTAAATGACGTGAATGCCGTCTACACAGCTCAGCTTCAGCAGATCAAAGTCCATGTACATGTACTACATTTATAATACGGATAATGTAGCTCGATGTTTCTGACGCTTGAGTAGGTCGACCAAACTCCAAAACATTATACTAGAGATTCGGACATTGTCAGAAACCATGAAACTATTGGCACGATAACCACATCTGGGTGTGTACCTGGTGACTGGTACCCCGTCTTTCGCCCAGCCCACAGTGAGCGGAGGGCCACCATTCGGCTTACACTCGATCGGGATGTTAGAGCCGAGGGCAGCCGGAACTCTGGTGGGGAGGATCGTCACTTCCGGTGGAGCTGGAAGGTTAGACACCACCAAATAGTTTTACTATATAATTTAACCGAATGCCATCCAATAAGGCCAGTCTCTCCTACTTTCACTATTCGTATGGATGCTGTAGGACCCACTTGTACATGACCTGCAGCCAGTCTGTCCTGGTTCTGCATGAACTAAACAATACATTCACTTACTCCTAAGAAAGAAAAATTCAACCTTGTCATATTTTCCAATATTGTGTACATTTTTTGGCCACGGAAACTCCGTTTACATCAAGTGACCAACAGGTTCAGTGTTTTCTTTTAAATGCTACAAATATGCTGAAAACTGGTGTTAAAGGCACACCAAAATGTTCCCCAAGTGAAGCTAGGTAGTAATGGATCAAGATTTGCAAGCAAACGGTGTCTGTTTGTCGGCAGCAAAACGTGGAACAGACAGTCTTTAATAGTATTACTATATTATTAATATACATATATTTATATATATCTTCAATTATCGGGGCTACTAACCGCCGACCTTGAGTGTGAGAGTCGCCCGGTCCTCCCCGTACCGGTTTCGGGCCGTACACACAAAGTTCTCGCTGTGTTTCGGCTGCGCGTGAAGGATCACCAGGGAACCGTCGCTGTCCGCGTATGCGTTCGTCACGCCCGGCTGTAATATACAGTGGAACCTCTCTAAACCGGACAACAATACACATATATGATTATCATTTTGAAGGGTTTCTTGGTCATTTATCTTAGGTGATAATGCCTGTTCGTGATCGCATAGCACACACATCTATGGCTCGGAATAATCAAATGCCTGATTTACAGTGAAACCTTTCTAAACCGGACACCCTGTGAAACAATAACATACGTAGAGTTCAGTTAAGTGTACAATGCAATGACCCATCCGATTATTGATTTTACATTTCCCGTTGAACAGTTAATCATTTAAGCTGGTAATACGTAGCTGATCATAATAAATAAATTACTGATGATTTTGAAGGAACTATTTTAAAATAGTTCCTTCTAAAATCATCATTAATTTATTTTTAGAGGTGAAACGTAGTTCCGGCACTGACCAATATGAACTACAATATGGAAAAAAATGTTGACGTCTTGCGTTCCCTTGAGTTTCAATGGGAAACGAAATTACGTACATTTATAGGTTATTTATGTGTATGTGGATATATGCACGAGTTCCGCAGCGTGCGATATTGTGCGACTTTAGGAGTGCAATATCGTTGCGCGGCGTAACGAGTGGCATCATATATCCACATACATATCTAATAACCTTTTTATTTTTACGTAAATCAATCGCAATTTATACGCGCCTCAAAATATACCAAATATGAACAAAATAAATAAATTAGCGTTAATTTAGAAGGAACTATTTTACGAGGTGAAAAGTAGTTCCGGCACTAAGATCTATTATCAATGCCACGATATAGCACTGATGTAATGCGAACTGTTTCCTAATCAGAGTTAGGATATTGCCAATCTACGTAAGACTTATAAGAGACGATCATACAATGGCATTTACATAAAATTATATGCAATGTGTCGGTGATTGAATGTCGACTACGCTAGTCAGGTACCGGATATGTCCATGTGAAAGTTGCTGGCGGGTGTGCGTCGGCGACACACCTCAGTTGGACATGGTCGCCCTTCACGGCCGTCACCGTACCCGGCGGGCGTATGTGGGGCGGGCCTGATAAATAGAGATAGATAATGCACAAATACCGCCCGCAGGTATTTTTATTTTTTCAAAAATAAATACATAAAGCTATAGCTCGCGGATTATCTCCTCGTACATGCGGACGAACCGTGATCTAACTAATACACATTACTACATTTGAACTCATCTCAATATGAGTAGAATTCACAAGGAAGAAAAAAGAATGCACTTTCCTGATTACTGTTTCATCCATATACATGACACATCACACCGGTGTCTGGCCAGCAATACACCTTTACGTGTATGTTTTTTTTTAAATAATATTTTTATATTTTTTTTATTTCTCAATGAAAGTATATGTTGCGACCACTCATTTGAACCGTCTCGACGAGACGGTTCAAATGGTGGTCACGACATATACTTCTACACACATAGAAAGATAATATTTAGGATTTTCCACACACAAAATGCCGTATCCATTAAGTGGGTTAATACGATACATTGTAAAACGAGGTACACATTTAATTTCAGATAAAGGCATGTACGCAGAACTAGAGCAAAATCAAATAGACCGACATTATTTTTGAGCCAGTCTTTAAAAACGGAAAAATAGTTTAGTTTCAGGCTCCAATCACGTGGCCACCGAGGCATGTATCAGGTCCGTTTCTCCTATATTATCACTTCTGTGACACATTTCCGGGTGTTGTTTCTGTATTAACACATCTCGTGTGCAATGTATGTACATGAGGATGTGATAAATAAAGCTCGCGGATTATCTCCTCGTTCATGCGGATGAACCGTGATCTAACATATACACATTTAATTTACTATATTGGAACTCATCTCAATATGAGTGGAATTCACAATGAAGAAACATAGAATGCACTTTCCTGATTACTGTTTCATCCATATACGTAGAGAATAGTAGGTTAGTGCCGTGAATGGGAAAAAATATATGGCAAGTCTCAGGAAACGGGATGGGCGAGGCTCTGCCGAGCACATCCCGTTTCCGTGCCGCGCCAGATATTTTTTCCAATTCACGGCACTAACTTACTATTCTATTTATCCCGTCAACACCTTCAAATGGCTGTAAAATGCAAAAATTGTATTGACTGGATATCAAAAATGTTTCACGGCACCGTGTTTCACGGCACATACGCACTGTGTTAACGGGATAAATGACACATCACACCTGTGGCTGGCCAGGTAAAAGCCGGACAAGTAACTTCAAATTGAACTTATATGCCACAATGGTATACATTTACACTGTCCATACATTCATAATGGAAACGCCTTGCGTTTATATTCCAGTATATTGCATTAGCCCCACGTGACGTCGGACGACGTTGACTCGTTAAAGTTTGTTTGACGCCATTAAAATACATGACGCCACGATATTGACGGGCAACGTCGCTGTTCCATGAATTGCGACAAAAGGATGTAAAACAGGATGATTGTTAATGTTAACGCTATATTTGGCTATGTACAATTCTGAAACTATCAGAACATGCAATGTAAGTATAAGTAATACATTCATGGTATTAAAACAGTTGGTATGTTTCAAGTCATTCTGACTTTAAACGAACCAAATGTGTTTCATACTACAGTACACGCAACAGACCATGGTTGTATTACTTAACCCATTACATTCGGAATACGCCTTTACGGGTATGATTGTTTTTAAATAATATGTTTGTATTTGTTTTATTTCTCAATGAAAGTATCTGTTGCGACCGCTCATTTGAACCATCTCGATGAGACGGTTCAAATGGTGACCGCGCCATATACGTCTAAGCACATTTAAAGAAACTATTTAAGATTTAAGAAATGGCATATCCTCAGCATGAAATGGGTTAAGTAAAGTGCAGCGGATCCTCTGTAAGCTGGACATCCTTGGTATTCAACTGTAATTTGAATACTTATATAAGCACATACACGTGTTGTTGTTGTTGTTTGTTTTTCTTCACAATATGTGGGAATAAGCGGCAGTGGAAAACAACATTGAGTAGTTCTGTGTAGTTCAGTGTAGTTCAATGCAGTTCAATGTAGTTTAATGTAGTTCAGTGTAGTTCAGTGTAGTTCAGTGTAGTTCAATGTAGTTTAATGTAGTTCAGTGTAGTTCAGTGTAGTTCAATGTAGTTCAGTGTAATTCAGTGTAGTTCAATGTAGTTCAATGTAGTTCAATGTAGTTCAGTGTAGTTCAATTTAGTTCAATCTAGTTCAATGTAGTTTAATGTAGTTCAATGTAGTTCAATGTAGTTCAGTGTAGTTCAATGTAGTTTAATGTCGTTCAGTGTAGTTCAGTGTAGTTCAGTGTAGTTCAATGTAGTTTTAAATGTCGTTTCAGTAGTTCATGTATCAATGTAGTTTTTCAGTGTATTCAATCAATGGCGTAATATTGTAGCGCGGATTGGAGAGGTTCAATTATAAATAATTCAGAGCTCCAGTTAAGATGCGTATTAGCATTTACAGTTTACACTTATTTCAGCAGAATACGCATTGATTATCAAGTGGGAGAACAAAATACTCACATCACTATGAAAATACGCATTGATGTTCAAATTGAGTTATGAAAATACGCTAATAAAGTTGAAAATTTTCTTAGTTGAGCTACAAAAAGCAAAAAGTGTTTGCTTTTTGCAGCTCAAATAAGTGAATTGTTGAATGTGTTTTTTTTTGTTTTATCATTTGATCCCTATTTTAGAAGGAAGACAATAAAAAAAGATTTTAAAAGTTAAATACTCATTGAATTTGAAATCTTGGGGTATAATACTCTTTAGATATAAAACTTATCTGGAGCACTGTAAATACATGTAGTATCAAATCAATACATTACAGACTGCCCGACCCTACCTAGTACATGTATACACCGGGTCATTGCCCGACCCTACCTAGTACATGTACATGTATACACCGGGTCGTTGCCCGACCCTACCTAGTACATGTATACACCGGGTCATTGCCCGACCCTACCTAGTACATGTATACACCGGGTCATTGCCCGACCCTACCTAGTACATGTATACACCGGGTCGTTGCCCTGATTACACTTTTGCTTTCGCCTGATACGTCTGTACATGTCTGATACGTCTGTACATGTCTGATACGTCTGTACAGGCCGTGCCAGCATCACTAGAGGGAGTGTAGCAACGAATTATGATTTACGTCATAGTGTGTCTCCATTAACGTCCATAACTCACGCTGATTGGCTCGATTGGAGACAATGACGGGAACGGAACGAGGAGCGGTTATTGCACATGGGTACGTCACACACGGACCCCGACTGACAAAACGAGATCTAACAAAATGTGAAACAATTTGGGGTCCCGTTTCCCTAAACCTCGTACGATAAAAATTTCGTACGAATATGTTTTGTGATTTTTTTTGTGAACCTGGGGGCCGTTTCACTAAACATCGTACGATTAAAATGTTCGTAAGTGAAAATTTAGGATCGTCTGAAAATTTAAATTGCAGCCTATGCTCAATAAATGTAAATCCAATAATTGTTTACAAGAAAAAACATTATTAATCTGAAATGTACAGACTATCATGATTTTGCACTTACGGAACGGGCCACAGGTTCCATCGGCCATTATAGGAATGAAAACGTTAGTATAAATGTCAATGCTAGACCTACAAACCTGTTAGTCGTACGAAGTTTAGTGAAATGTTCAGATTCAGACTAAGATTTGAAGTGAGTGTCAATGCCGGCAAATCCTTCGTGGTTGTGATTTAGTGATGGGTACATATAAGTAGCATATACGTGCATGTATGTCAGCAATCGGCGACCACGCTAACGTGGCAAGACAATTCATAAACGAACATTTGTATCGTACGAAATTTAGTGAATCTGGCCGCTGGGAGCCCGTTTCACTAAACTTCGTACGACTAAAATGTTCGTCAGTGCAAAATTATGAAAGTCTGTAATTTTCACATTAACTGTTTTCTTGTCAACACTTATTGGATTTACATTTATTGAGCATATATGTTTACGTTTCTGGGCAGACAACTAGCAAAGGCGGACCATATGGTTTTGACAACCAGTGTAGCCTCAGACCGATCTGCGCTTCCGCGCTGACAGACTAAGAGGACACTCCGCTCGTCATTCAGTCCAGAGACATGTCATAGAGCTAACAAGCACCAAGGTGCATGATCAGGTGGTTACAACAACAACAACAATTACTGAAACTTCCAGAAGCGCCTCCGATTCAAGATACGTATTATTTTATATTCTATATTATGTAAGGGATGTTGATGAAATATGACGCATCAAACGCGTCTTGTTAAGCTGCATTTGGTGGTATCGGTACATATAATACTCACACAGAAATCCATTCTGACATTTCTAAGTCAACGCCGAAGTCCCGAGACCACCAAATGCAGCTCACGAAGCTCGGTTTAGAGTAGTTGTATAATATGATGTTAACCGATATTATTGACTTGCCTACCAAAAGTAACTGGGCTTCTTTAGTAAGAGCTTTATTATCAAACTACGGTTTTTATCATGTCTGGTTAAACCAAGGAGTCGGCAATGTACATGCATTTCTTTCTACCTTTAAGCAACGTGTATCCGATATTTTTGTTCAGCAATGGCAATCCAGAATAAACGACTCAAGTAGACCATTATTTTACAAAAACGTTTGTGAGTTTAAACTGCAGTACTATTTAAAAGATATAACAGTTGTGAAGTTCAGGACTGCTTTTGCTCGACTTAAGGTATCATCGCATCGATTGGCGATTGAATCCGGTAGATGGAATGGAATTCAAGTTGAAAATAGAAAATACGAAGTATGTGCCAGATTAGAAGATGAATACCACTTTATATTAGAATGTGTCATGTATGCAGAAATCAGGAAAAAATATATACGTATGTATTACAGACACAGACCTAATATGGTAAAATTTTTAGAATTGATAAAGTCCGAAAATTCTGAAATAGTACGAAATTTAGGAATGTATATTTATAAAGCTTTCGAAATAAGGAACGCTAATCTGTATAACCATTAGTATGTTACCTTCTCCAATATCTTCAGCAATACAGAACCGATACAGTAAGTGGTCTTCATGTATTCAAAATGGCACATATATGTACATATATGTACCTAAGTTTAAAGTAGAAATATTACTATGTTCATACCTATTAAACAGGACAGTAACATAATTCTCACACAGCTAGTACATATTCGTATACGCTCATGTTGTAGTATGTCTGTCTTTTGAATATTCCATTCGAAAGCCCGAACTAGTACATCATAGCAGCATGATACGAAATACAACCGAACTAGTAAGTGAAACAACATACTATTTATTTTGCAGTAAATGAGAATCAAACATGTAACTATAAAGCTGAGTGAGATAGTTCCTCTCCTGTCTGCTGTCTTGTTAAACACACTTGTATACTGTATTTTGTCTTGCTTCATGGGCCATATGGCTTAAAGCTATTGTTAATAAACACACATACATATAACTTCTGCTGTGATAGTGTTCATGTATGTCTCTGCATTGTTATCAGTCTTGTAACGACAATACCGTTTTACTTTGTTTGCTTCGTGTATTGAGGCATGTCCTGTTTGCTCGAAATTGTCTAGTAACCGTTGTTTGATTTGAACGCACGGGATTTCCATGTCGTCTTGATTTAGCCAATCATTTGCAAAACCAATATCTGTTAATATTTGTTTTATATGATGAGCAAAGCTTAAGCCATTGTATGGTACACTATTGTCATGATTGTCAGTGTTTTCTTTTCAACATGATGTAAACATGTTCCAATAGTCTATCATCTGTTTTAGGAATCGATGAACAGTACTGTATCATCTTATTTTTTTCTAAACAGAACAAGCGAACACGTAGAAATAATTTTACAATTCGTTCCTACGAATTAACAATTCGTTCCCGTGGGAACGAATTGTTAATTCGTGGGAACGATTTGTTAAATTATGCTCATTCAGTTGTCAGTCACTGATGTAGGTTGACGACCATCAGCTAAACGATTACATTATTAGCATACTGCCTGCAAGTGCAAGATGGTCAACACGTGCAATTGTCACAAATGTGCGATTGTTCATGAAAACTATTGAAAGAAACTGTGATATTTTCTGTAAACGATGTCGAAACTTGACGAAATGTTCATAGCAAATTCGGAATTCAATTCC
>JAQRGA010000443.1:0-22289 GCA_029237695.1 Conchocele bisecta | reverse complement strand
GCCTCAAACATTGATTTCATGTGTAACTAAGCTTTAGCCCAAGGTGTAAACTATCGGTTGCAACAAGAATTTCTGAAGTTTTAGAATGAACAGTCCAACATTATTGTGTTCGCATCATCACACCGATGGGGGGCCGGTTAGCTTAGAGGTAGAGCGATGGTCTCGGAGCGAGGGATACCGGGTTCGATCCTCAGCCAAAGATTTAGCTAAAGGACAGAAATATCGACTACAGCAAAAACAATTGAAATCGAATTATAAATAACGAAGCTGACGTCACATCCGTTTGCTCTATTTTGAAAACTTGAAAAATACGTTCATCTTTGACATCGAATAGAGCCGTAAGTAGTCAAGATATAGCTCTGAAAATTATCATCTTTCATGCGGCTGACACTCCCCTATCACCCTGGCAAGAAATTATGTTGCTGACAGTACTGTACAAATTGGAAAATGTTTGTAAAGACCACCCGTTATCAGCCGAAATTCGGCAAAATCGTTGAAAAAGTATGTACATTTTTCAACTTCAAATGCATATAGCTCTTTATTTGAGCAGATAGCCGAAAACTGTCATAAAAATTTGAGATAGAGAATTTTGTCAGCTTCCGATGCAAAAAGAATTCTTGAAATCGGTCGAAAATAAGGAAGTTATAGGAAGTATGACGTCACTTCCGTTTTCGTGGAAGTAGCATTAACAGATATTTGAAAATCTCTGATCTCTGCTCACACTTGATCCGAATCGGCATGCAAAATTTGAAGTCGATCCGACCAGCGGTTGGTGTAGATGGAGGGAGCCCGTAAGTCAGCGGATGATTATTTTTCGATAGTTATCGCCCCTAGATTGCAGTTTACGCCATTTGAAATACACCTAATAAAACGGAAATTACATATGTGCAATATTCCGCCAGTGAAGTTTTCGTTTTGTTTTTTCACCATAGGCCGTGGGCACAAAGCGGAAAGTTTTAGCTAAAATGACTGAAATATCGACCGCAGCAAGAAATTTTTAAATTCTATTGATAAATAACGAAGCTGACGTCACATCCGTTTGCTCTATTTTGAAAACTTGAAAAAAAGACGTTCATCTTTGACATCCAATAGAACCGGAAGTAGTCAAGAATAGAGCTCTGAAAATTATCATCTTTTATTGTGCGCCTGACACTCCCGCTATCACACTGGCAAGAAATTATGTTTGCTGACATTACTGTACAAATTGGAAAACGTTTGCAAAGACCACCCGTTATCAGCCGAAATTCCGGCAAAAATTCGGCAAAAATCGTTGAAAAGTATGTACATATTTCAACTTCAAATCCCTATAGCTCTCTTATTTGACCAGATAGCCGAGAACTGTCAGCGAGGTTAAGATAGAGAATGTTGTCAGCTTTCCAATGCAAAAATAATTTTTGAAATCGGTTGGAAAATAAGGAAGTTATAGAAAGTTATAGAAAATATGACGTCACTTCCGGTTTCGTGGAAAGGTGGCATTTAAGATATTTCTGAAAATCTCTGATTCTCTGCTCACACTTGATCCGAATCGGCATGCAAAATTTGAAGTCGTTCCAACCAGCGGTTTGGGCTGTAGACTGAACGGCTGAATAAAAAAAAAAAAAAAAAAAAAAAAAAAAACCAAAAAAAAAAAAAAAAAAAAAAAAAAAAAAAACGAATACAATAGGTTTTCGGCGCAGCTGAAAGCCGCCTCAAACCTAAATATGATCTTCGGTATCGGTGTATCATAAGGAAACATTTCCTCGTCATCCTACACAACCACATGCGTTAATATTGCCCAAATTATCAATCCTTTCTGAACATCTAGGCAGCTCGCCATCGATCAGTTTATTTGTCTGAAGCCTGAGCTGTAGCACTGCTCAGGTTCAACCAATCAATGCTGCTTGATTTCAAGCAAATTATACAAGTATTTTTGAAATTGCGAAAGTGAGATATATTAGAAAGATTAGCGCCGCTGGTAGTGTACAGCTTGCACGAAGCCGTTTTTTTACATAATCGGACAAACCTTCATAAATAGGAAGAACATATACATTTATCATACAGGAGACAAACGTTAAATGTAAGATAAATATTAAAACTTTCTAAAATATATCATTGATTTCTATATAATAATTAGAAACTGAGTCCAAAACAATGAAAACTAGAGCAGCAACGGTTTGAGCCTCAAACATTGATTTCATGTGTAACTAAGCTTTAGCCCAAGGTGTAAACTATCGGTTGCAACAAGAATTTCTGAAGTTTTAGAATGAACAGTCCAACATTATTGTGTTCGCATCATCACACCGATGGGGGGCCGGTTAGCTTAGAGGTAGAGCGATGGTCTCGGAGCGAGGGATACCGGGTTCGATCCTCAGCCAAAGATTTAGCTAAAGGACAGAAATATCGACTACAGCAAAAACAAAAATTGAAATCGAAATTATAAATAACGAAGCTGACGTCACATCCTTTGCTCTATTTTGAAAACTTGAAAAAGATACGTTCATTCTTTGACATCGAATAGCCGTAAGTATCAAGATATAGCTCTGAAAATTATCATCTTTCATGCGGCTGACACTCCCCTATCACCCTGGCAAGAATTATGTTGCTGACAGTACTGTACAATTGGAAAATGTTTGTAAAGACCACCCGTTATCAGCCGAAATTCGCAAAATCGTTGAAAAGTAATGTTACATTTTTCAACTTCAAATGCTATAGCTCTTTTATTTGAGCAGATAGCCGAAAACTGTCATAAAATTTGAGATAGAGAATTTTTGTTTCAGCTTTCCGATGCAAAAAGAATTCTTGAAATCGGTCGGAAAATAAGGAAGTTTATAGGAAGTATGACGTCACTCCGTTTTCGTGGGAAGTAGCATTATTAACAGAAATATTTGAAAATCTCTGAGTCTCCTGCACACACTGATCCGAATCGGCCTGCAAAATTTGAAGTCGATCCGACCAGCGGTTTGGTGTAGGATGAGGGAGGCCCGTAAGTCAGCGGATGATTATTTTTCGATAGTTTTATCGCCCCTAGATTGCAGTTTTACGCCATTTTGTAAATAACACCTAATTAAAACGGAAATTACATATGTGCATATTCCGCCAGTGAAGTTTTCGTTTGTTTTTCACATAGGCCGGGGCACAAAGCGGGAAAGTTTTTAGCTAAATGACTGAAAAATATCGACCGCAGCAAGAAATTTTTAAATCTATTTGGATAAATAACGAAGCTGACGTCACTCCGTTTGATCTATATTTTGAAAACTTGAAAAAAAGACGTTCATCTTTGACATCCAATAGAACCGAAGTAGTCAAGATAATAGCTCTGAAAATTATTCATCTTTTTATGCGCCTGACACTTCCCCTATCACACTGGCAAGAAATTATCTGTGCTGACAAATTACTTTTGCTACAAAATGGAAAATAAACGTTGCAACCGAAAACCATTCGTTATCAGCCGAAATTCGCAAAAAATTCGGCAAAACTCGTTGAAAAAGTATGTACATATTTCAACTTAACAAATAACCCTATAGCTCTCTTATTTGAATCCAGATAGCGGTTTGGGCTTTAGACACGTCAGCGGAGGTGAGATAGAGGAATGTGTCAGCTTTCCCTTCAATGCAAAAATAATTTTCCTTTTGGAAATCGGAACTTGGAAAATATGGAAGTTAGTTTATTTGAAAGTATAGATATGACGTCACTTCCGGTTTGTGAAAGTGGATTAGAAAATTATGAAAATATTGTTTTTTTTTTTTTAATTTTTTTGATTTTTTTTATAAATTTTTTTTTTTTTTCTCTTTTTAATTTTTTATAACTTAAATGGAATAAATTTTTAAAACTTTATTCTTTTTTATTTTTTTTTAAATTTCTTTTGTTTTATCTAAGCGCTCTCTTGATCGATCGCTGCAAAATGAAGTTTCGTTCAACCACGTTATTGGGTGTGTAGACTGTAAGGGCCTGGCTGAATAAAAAAAAAAAAAAAAAAAAAAGAAAAAAAAAAAAACAAACCAAACGAAAAGGGAAATACCGGGTTATCCTCTGCGCCAGCTGGAAAGCGCATCAAAAACTAAATATGATCTTCGGTATCCGTGTTCATAAAAGAAACATTTCATCGTCATCCTATACAAAACACATGCGTTATATACCCTTTGCCCAAATTATCAACCTTTACTGAACATCTTATGGCAGCTCGCCATCGGAAAATCGTTTGTATGTCTGAAAGCCTGAGCTGTACCGCTACAGCTAGGTTCAACAAATCAAGCTGCTTTGATTTCAAGCAAATATACAAGTATTTTGAAAATTGCGAAAGTGATGATATATTAGAAAGATTCAGCGCGAAAGTGTAAGTGTACAGCATTTGCACAAGCCGTTTTACATATCGTAACCTTCATAAAATAGAAGACTTAAATACAAATTTATCATACAGGATTAAAAAAGTACTCCAAACGTTTTATAAAATGTAAGTTTATAAATATTAAAACTTTTCTAAAATATATCATTTTGATTTTCTCCTATTTTATAATTAGAAACTGAGTCCAAACCAATGAAAAATAGCAGCCCAAGCAACGGTTTGAGCCCTCAAACATTGAAAAGTGTGTAACTAAGCTTTAGCCAAGGTGTAAATATGTTTGCAACAGAATTTTGCTGAAATGTTTTAGAATAAGAACAGTCCAACAGTATTAGTGTTCGCGGTTTCATAAACACCGATGGGTGGGGGGGCGGTAGCTTAGATTGTAGAGCGATGGGTCTCGGAGCGAGGGATACCGGTTTTCGATCCTCACCTAAAGATTTAGTCTAAAGGACATAAAGTAAATTTTCGATCCTACAGCAAAAACAAATGTAATCGCCCCAAATTTTAAAATAACGAATCATGGAGCTCGCCATCGTTTTCTTTATTTTGAAAACTGAAAAAAATACGTTCATCTTTTGGAACCATCGATTTAGAGCGTAAGTAGTCAAGATATAGCTCTGAAAATTATCATCTTTCATGCGGTGACAATACTCATCACAAAGGGTTAAGAAATTATGTTGTTTTGACAGTACTGTACAAATTGGAAAATGTTTGTAAAGACCACCCCGTTATCAGCCGAAATAAATCTTCTTGGCAAAAATCGTTTTGAAAAGTATGTACATTTTTTCAACTTCAAATGCGGTTATAGTCTTTTTATTTGAGCAGATAGCGAAAACTATCATAAAATTTGAAAAAGAAATAGAAGAATATGTCAGCTTTTCGATGCAAAAAGAATCTTGAATCAAGTCGGATAAATAAGAAGTTATAGGAAGTATGAGTGACTTCCGTTTTCGTGTGGAAGTAGCATTACAGATATTTGAAAATCTCTGATGTCTTCTGCTCAAAACACTTGATCCGAATCGGCAGCTAAAATTTGAAGTCGATCCGACCGCGGTTTGGTTTTTTGTAGATGGAGGGATGCCCGATGTCTGCGGATGATTATTTTTTCGATAAAAGTTATCCAGCCCCAATAGACTGCAGTTTCTACGCCCCAATTTGCCAGTTTTAAACCCTAATACCACTAATTACAAATATGTGCAATATTCCGCCAGTGAAGTTTTCGTTTGTTTTTCAACCATAGTCCGGGCACAAAGCGGGAAAGTTTTAGCTAAATGACTGAAATAATCGACCGCAGCAAGAAATTTTAAATCTATTATAAATAACGAAGCTGACGTCACATCCGTTTGCTCTATTTTGAAAACTTGAAAAAAAGACGTTCATCTTTGACAGCCAAAATAAAGAACCGAAGTAGTCAAGATAGAGCTCTGAAAATTATCATCTTTTATGCGCCTGACTCCCCAAAGAATCACACTGGCAAGAAATTATGTTGTGACATTAACTGTACAAATTGGAAAACGTTTTGCAAACCACCCGTTATTCAGCCGAAATTCGGCAAAAATTCGGCATAATCGTTGAAAAGTATGTTACATTTTTCAACTTCAAATCCCTATAGCTCTCTTATTTGACCGATAGCCGAGAACTGTCAGCGAGGTTAAGATAGAGAAATGTTGTCAGCTTTCCAATGCAAAAATAATTTTTGAAATCGTCGGAAAATAATTGGAAGTTAGTTAGAAAGTTATAGAAAATGACGTCACTTCCGTTTTTCGTGGGAAATGTGGCATTAAGAATATTTCTAAGAATCTCTGATTCTCTGTCACACTTGATCCGAATCGGCATGCAAAATTTGAAGGTCGTTGCAACCAGCGGTTTGGGCTTGAGACTGAACGGCTGAATAAAAAAAAAAAAAAAAAAAAAAAACAAAAAAAAAAAAAAAAAAAAAAAAAACCAAACGAATACAATAGGTTTTCGGCGCAGCTGAAAGCCGCCTCAAACCTAAAAATGATCTTCGTATCGGTGTATCCATTAAGGAAAACATTTCCTCGGTCATCCTACCACAAACCATGCGTTAATATTGCCCAAATTATCAAACCTTTTCTGAACATCTATTGGCAGCTCGCCATCGATCAGTTAATTTTGCTGAGCCTGAGCTGTAGCACAGCTCAGGTTCAACCAATCAAAGCTGCTTGATTTCAAGCAAATTTATACAAGTATTTATTTGAAATTGCGAAAGGTGAGTATATATTTAAAAGATTAGCGCCGCTGGTAGTGTACAGCTTGCACGAAGCCGTTTTACATAATCGGACAAACCTTATCAAATAGGAAGAAAAACATAAACATTTATCATACAGGAGACAAACGTTAAATGTAAAGATAAATTTTAAAAACTTTTTCTAAATATATCATTGATTTTTTCTATAATAATTAAAAACTGAGGGGGTCCAAAACAATGAAAACTAGAGCAGCAACGGTTTTTGAGCCTCAAACATTGATTTCATGTGTAACTAACTTTAGCCCAAGGTGTAAACTATCGGTTTGCAACAAGAATTTCTGAAGTTTTAGAATGAACAGTCCAACATTATTGTGTTCGCATCATCACACCGATGGGGGGCCGTTTTAGCTTAGAGGTAGAGCGATGGTCTCGGAGCGAGGGATACCGGGTTCGATCCTCAGCCAAAGATTAGCTAAAGGACAGAAATATCGACTACAGCAAAAACAATTGAAATCGAATTATAAATAACGGAAGCTGACGTCACCATCCGTTTTGCTCTATTTAGAAAACTTGAAAAAATAACGTTCATCTTTGACATCGAATAAGCCGTAAGTAGTCAATATAGCTCTGATTAAAATTATCATCTTTCATGCGGCTGACACTCCCCTATCACCCTGGCAAGAAATTATGTTGCTGACAGTACTGTACAAATTGGGAAAATGTTTGTAAAGACCACCCGTTATCACCGAAAATTCGGCAAAATCGTTGAAAAGTATGTACATTTTTCAACTTCAAAGGCATATAGCTCTTTTATTTGAGCAGATAGCCGAAAACTGTCAAAAAATTTTGAGATAGAGAATTTTGTCAGCTTTCCGATGCAAAAATAAAAAGTTAAAATTCTTGAAATCGGTCGAAAAATAAGGTAGTTATAGGAAGGTATGACGTCACTTCCAATCGTGTTTGAAGTGGGATGTTAGTTAACAGATATTTGTAAAAATCCTCTGAGTACTGCCTCACACTTGTCGAATCGGCATGCAAAATTTGAGTGTTTTCGATCCGACCAGCGTTTGGAAAGTGATGGTGGGAGCCCCGTAAGTCAGCGGATGATTATTTTTCGCTAGTATATCCGCCCCTAGATTGAAAAAAAAAGATTTATACGCCATTTGTAAATACAATCCCTAATTAAACGCGATACCCCCTTATAAGTGGGCAATTATACGCCAAGTGAAAAGTTTTCGTTTGTTTTTCACCAAAATAGGCCGGTTCCCACAAAGCGGGAAAGTTTTAGCTAAATGACGGATAATATCGACGCAGCAAGAAAAATAAATTTTTAAATCTAAAATGATAAATACGCTTGCTGAGTCACATCCGTTTGCTCGGGGGGGGGGGGCCACTATTTTGAAAACTGAAAAAAAAGACGTTCACCACTTTGCTCCAATAGAATGAAAGTAGTTTTCAAGATAGAGCCCCTCAAAATATCATCTTCTTTTATGCGCCCATTGACACTCCCCTAACACACATGGCAAGAAATTATGTGCTGACATTACTGTACAAAATTTGGAAAAGTTTTGCATAAGACACCCGGTAATCAGCCGAAATTCGGCAAAAATTCGGCAAAATCGTGTGAAAATTAGTATGTACATATTTCAACTTCAAATCCCTTATAGCTCTCTTATTTGAACAGATAGCCGAGAACAAAGTCCAGCGAGGATTAAGATAGATAATGTTGTCCAGCTTTCCATGCAAAAATAATTTTTGAAATCGTTTCTGGAATAATTTTAAGGAAGTTATAGAAAGGATATAGAAAATATGAACGTCACTTCCGTTTGTCAAGAAATGGCATTAAAGATAATTTATGAAAATTCTGATCTTCTGCTCACACTTTGAGGCGAAATCGGCATGCAAAATTTGAAGTCGTTCCCAACCATCGGTTTGGGTCTATAGACTGAAAAACGCTTTTGAAATAAAAAAAAAAAAAAAAAAAAAAAAAAACCAAACGAATACAATAGTTTTCGCTCGCAGCCTGGAAAAGCCGCCTCAAACCAAATACCCTAAATGAAATTTCGTATCTTGGGTGTATATAAGGAAAAAAACCACCATTTCCTCGTCAAAATCCTACACAACCACATGCGTTAATATTTGTCCCCAAATTATCAACCTTTTTGTCAATCTATTGGCAGCTCGCTCATCGATCAGTTTAATTAAGGTTATCGAGTATGTGTAGCAAACGCTTAACTTTAGTTCAACAATCAAGTGATGATTTCAAGCAAAATTATACAAGTATTTTGAATTGCGAAAGTGAGATTATATTGAAAGATTAGCGCCGCTGGTTAGTGTACAGGCGTGCATTACTCCGCCAGCGATTTTACATATCGGGACAAACCCTTCATAAAAATAAAGGAAGACAAATATCCTAATATATACAGGCGAGCAAACGTTAAATGTAAAAAAAGATATCTTACAATATAAAACCTTTTAAAATATCAATTGATTTCTATATATATATACTGAAACTGGCCAAAGTTCAAAAACAATGAAAACAAATAGAGCAGCAACGTTTGAGCCTCTAAAACATTGATTTCATTTTTGGTGTAAGCTAAAGCTATAGCCCAGTGTAAAAACTAATCGTTGCAACAAGAATTATGAAAGGTTTTATAAAGGAAATGAAATTACGTCCCAACATATTGTGTTCAGCAAAATCATCACACGATCCGGTAGCTTTATTTGAGGGTTTGAGACGATGGTCTGAGCGAGGGATACGGGTTAGTCCTAGCAAAGATTTAGCTAAAGGACAAAAGGAAATATCGACTACAGCAAAAACAAATTGAAATCGAATTATAAATAACGAACTGAGTCGTCCACATCCAGTTCTTGTCTATTTTGAAAACTGAAAAAAATACAGTCACCTTTTGACATCGAATATGCGCAAGTAATAGTCGAAAGAAATGCTATGAAAAATTATCAATGTTTATGCGGCTGACACTCCCCTATCACCCTGGCAAGCAAATTATGTTGCTGACAGTTACTGTACAAATTGGAAAAATGTTTTGATAAAGACCAGTATCAGCCGAAATTCGGCAAAAATTCGTTGAAAAAGTATGTACATTTTTCAACTTCGGCTTTTAAGTTTCTTTTAAATTTTAGAAGCAAGATAGCGAAAACTGGTTCAAAAATTTTGAGATAGAGAATTTTTGGTCAGCTTTCCGGATGCAAAAAGGAATCGAAAACTACGTCGGAAAAAAATAAAAAATTGAAGTGGTATATGCTTAAAGTTGTCATTACGTGGGCAAAGAATAATAAATAAAAATAAGTCGAAAAATAACACAAGAATAGTTAATTTGTTAAACAGAAGTAAAGTAAAATAAATAATTGGTTTTAAAAGAAAGTAAATTTTAATTAAATGCATTATAATAGTAACCGGTTTTTAAAATAAAAAGAAAAAAATAAAGAAAGAATTTTAGGGAATGAGAAATGTAAAAAGTTATAGAAGTATGAACGTCACTTCCGTTTTCGTGGGAAGTAGCATTAACAGATATTTGAAAATCTCTGAGTCTCTGCTCACACTTGATCCGAATCGGCATGCAAAATTTGAAGTCGATCCGACCAGCGGTTTGGTGTAGATGGAGGGAGCCCGTAAGTCAGCGGATGATTATTTTTCGATAGTTAACGCCCCTAGATTGCAAGTTTTACGCCATTTGTAAATACACCTAATAAAACGGAAATTACATTGTGCAATATTCCGCCAGTGAAGTTTTCGTTTGTTTTTTACACCAGGCCGGGCACCAAGCGGGAAAGTTTTAGCTAAATGACTGAAATATCGACCGCCAGCAAGAAATTTTTTAAATCTATTGATAAATAACGAAGCTGACGTCACATCCGTTTGCTCTATTTGAAAACTTGAAAAAAAAGACGTTCATCTTTGAACAATCCAATTGAACCGGAAGTAGTCAAGATAGAGTCTGAAAATTATATCTTTTTATGCGCCTGACACTCCCCTATCACACTGGCAAGAAAATTATTTGTTGCTGACATTACGTACAATTGGAAAACGTTTGCAAAGACCACCCGTTATCAAGCCGAAAAAATCGGCAAAAATTCGGCAAATCGTTGAAAAGTAAGTACATATTTCAACTTCAAATCCCTATAGCTCTCTTATTTGACCAGAATAGCCGAGAACTGTCAGCGAGGTTAAAGTTAGAGAATGTTGTCAGCTTTCCAAATGCAAAAAATAATTTTTGAAAATCGGTGGAAAAATAAGGAAGTATAGAAAGTTATAGAAAAATATGACGTCACTTCCGTTTCGTGAAAGTGGCATTAAGATATTTCTGAAAATCTCTGAGTTCTCTGCTCACACTTGATCCGAATCGGCATGCAAAATTTGAAGTCGTTCCAACCAGCGGTTTGGGCTGTAGACTGAACGGCTGAATAAAAAAAAAAAAAAAAAAAAAAACCAAAAAAAAAAAAAAAAAAAAAAAACAAACGAATACAATTGGTTTTCGGCGCAGCTGAAAGCCGCTCAAACCTAAATATGATCTTCGGTACGGTGTATCATAAGGAAACATTCTCGTCATCCTACACAAAACATGCGTTAATATTGCCCAATATCAACCTTTTCTGAACATCTATTGGCAGCTCGCCATCGATCAGTTTTAATGTCTGAGCCTGCTGTAGCACAGAACTTCAGGTTCAACCAATCAAAGCTGCTTGATTTCAAGCAAATTATACAAGTATTTGAAATTGCGAAATGAATGAGATGTATTAGAAAGATTAGCGCCGCTGTTAGTGTACGCTTGCACGAAGCCGTTTTACATAATCGGACAAACTTCATAAAATAGGAAGCAAATACATTTATCATACAGGAGACAAACGTTAAATGTAAGATAAATATTAAAACTTTCTAAAATATATCATTGATTTCTATATAATAATTAGAAACTGAGTCCAAAACAATGAAAACTAGAGCAGCAACGGTTTGAGCCTCAAACATTGATTTCATGTGTAACTAAGCTTTAGCCCAAGGTGTAAACTATCGGTTGCAACAAGAATTTCTGAAGTTTTAGAATGAACAGTCCAACATTATTGTGTTCGCATCATCACACCGATGGGGGGCCGGTTAGCTTAGAGGTAGAGCGATGGTCTCGGAGCGAGGGATACCGGGTTCGATCCTCAGCCAAAGATTTAGCTAAAGGACAGAAATATCGACTACAGCAAAAACAATTGAAATCGAATTATAAATAACGAAGCTGACGTCACATCCGTTTGCTCTATTTTGAAAACTTGAAAAAATACGTTCCATCTTTGACATCGAATAGAGCCGTAAGTAGTCAAGATATAGCTCTGAAAATTATCATCTTTCATGGCGGCTGACACTCCCCTATCACCCTGGCAAGAAATTATGTTGCTGACAGTACTGTACAAATTGGAAAATGTTTGTAAAAGACCACCCGTTATCAGCCGAAATTCGGCAAAAATCGTTGAAAAGTATGTACATTTTTCAACTTCAAATGCATATAGCTCTTTTATTTGGAGACAGATAGCCGAAAAACTGTCATAAAATTTGAGATAGAGAATTTTGTCAGCTTTCCGATGCAAAAAGAATTCTTGAAATCGGTCGGAAAATAAGGAAGTTATAGGAAGTATGACGTCACTTCCGTTTTCGTGGGAAGTAGCATTAACAGATATTAGAAAATCTCATGAGTCTCTGCTCACACTTGATCCGAATCGGCATGCAAAATTTGAAGTCGATCCGACCAGCGGTTTGGTGTAGATGGAGGGAGCCCGTAAGTCAGCGGATGATTATTTTTCGATAGTTATCGCCCCTAGATTGCAGTTTACGCCATTTGTAAATACACCTAATTAAAACGAAATTACAAATATGTGCAATATTCCGCCAGTGAAGTTTTCGTTTGTTTTTCACCATAGGCCGGGCACAAAGCGGGAAAGTTTTAAGCTAAATGACTGAAAAATATCGACCGCAGCAAGAAATTTTTAAATCTATTGATAAATAACGAAGCTGACGTCACATCCGTTTGCTCATTTTGAAAACTTGGAAAAAAAGACGTTCATCTTTGTCACATCCAATAGAACCGGAAGTAGTCAAGATAGAGCTCTGAAAATTTATCATCTTTTATGCGCCTGACACTCCCCTATCACACTGGCAAGAAAATTATGTTTGCTGACATTACTGTACAAATTGGAAAACGTTTGCAAAGACCACCCGTTATCAGCCGAAAATTCGGCAAAATTCGGCTTAAAAATAAAATTCGTTGAAAAGTATGTACATATTTTCAACTTCAAATCCCTATAGCTCTCTTATTTGACCAGATAGCCGAGAACTGTCAGCGAGGTTAAGATAGAGAATGTTGTCAGCTTTCCAATGCAAAATAATTTTTTGAAATCGGTTGGAAAAATAATAAAGGAAGTTATAGAAAAGTTATAGAAAATATGACGTCACTTCCGGTTTCGTGGAAAGTGGCATTAAGATATTTCTGAAAATCTCTGATTCTCTGCTCACACTTGATCCGAATCGGCATGCAAAATTTGAAGTCGTTCCAACCAGCGGTTTGGGCTGTAGACTGAACGGCTGAATAAAAAAAAAAAAAAAAAAAAAAAAAACCAAATAAAAAAAAAAAAAAAAAAAAAAAAAAAAAAAAAAAAACCAAACGAATACAATAGGTTTTCGGCGCAGCTGAAAGCCGCCTCAAACCTAAATATGATCTTCGGTATCGGTGTATCATAAGGAAACATTTCCTCGTCATCCTACACAACCACATGCGTTAATATTGCCCAAATTATCAACCTTTCTGAACATCTATTGGCAGCTCGCCATCGATCAGTTTAATTGTCTGAGCCTGAGCTGTAGCACAGCTCAGGTTCAACCAATCAAGCTGCTTGATTTCAAGCAAATTATACAAGTATTTTGAAATTGCGAAAGTGAGATATATTAGAAAGATTAGCGCCGCTGGTAGTGTACAGCTTGCACGAAGCCGTTTTACATTAATCGGACAAACCTTCATAATAGGAAGAACATATACATTTATCATACAGGAGACAAACGTTAAATGTAAGATAACTATTAAAAATTTCTAAAATATATCATTGATTTCTATATAATAATTAGAAACTGAGTCCAAACAATGAAAACTAGAGCAGCAACGGTTTGAGCCTCAAACATTGATTTCATGTGTAACTAAGCTTTAGCCCAAGGTGTAAACTATCGGTTGCAACAAGAATTTGTGAAGTTTTAGAATGAACAGTCCAACATTATTGTGTTCGCATCATCACACCGATGGGGGGCCGGTTAGCTTAGAGGTAGAGCGATGGTCTCGGAGCGAGGGATACCGGGTTCGATCCTCAGCCAAAGATTTAGCTAAAGGACAGAAATATCGACACATCAAAAACAATTGAATCGAATTATAAATAACGAAGCTGACGTCACATCCGTTTTGCTCTATTTTGAAAACTTGAAAAAATACGTTCATCTTTGACATCGAAATAGAGCCGTAAGTAGTCAAGATATAGCTCTGAAAAAATTATCATCTTTTCATGCGGCTGACACTCCCCCTATCACCCTGGCAAAGAAAATTATGTTGCTGACAGTACTGTACAAATTGGAAAATGTTTGTAAAAGACCACCCGTTTTATCAGCCGAAATTCGGCAAAAATCGTTGAAAAGTATGTACATTTTTCAACTTCAAATGCATATAGCTCTTTTATTTGAGCAGATAGCCGAAAACTGTCATAAAATTTGAGATAGAGAATTTTGTCAGCTTTCCGAATGCAAAAAGATTCTTGAAATCGGTCGGAAAATAAGGAAGTTATAGGAAGTATGACGTCACTTCGTTTTCGTGGGAAGTAGCATTAACAGATATTTGAAAATCTCTGAGTCTCTGCTCACACTTGATCCGAATCGGCATGCAAAATTTGAAGTCGATCCGACCAGCGGTGTTTGGTGTAGATGGAGGGAGCCCGTAAGTCAGCGGATGATTATTTTTCGATAGTTATCGCCCCTAGATTGCAGTTTACGCATTTGTAAATACACCTAATAAAACGGAAATTACATATGTGCAATATTCCGCCAGTGAAGTTTTCGTTTGTTTTTTCACCATAGGCCGGGCACAAAGCGGGAAACGTTTTAGCTAAATGACTGAAAATTTATCGACCGCAGCAAGAAATTTTTAAATCTATTGATAAATTAACGAAGCTGACGTCACTTATCCGTTTGCTCTAATTTTGAAAACTTGTGAAAAAAAGACGTTCATCAATTTGACATCCAATAGAACCGGAAGTAGTCAAGATGAGCTCATGAAAATTATCATCTTTTATGCGCCTGACACTCCCCTATCACACTGGCAAGAAATTATGTTGCTGACATTACTGTACAAATTGGAACAAAACGTTGCAAAGACCACCCGTTATCAGCCGAAATTCGGCAAAAATTCGGCAAAATCGTTGAAAAGTATGTACATATTTCAACTTCAAATCCTATAGCTCTCTTTTTATTTGACCAGATAGCCGAGAACTGTCAGCGAGGTTAAGATAGAGAATGTTGTCAGCTTTCCAATGCAAAAATAATTTTTGAAATCGGTTGGAAAATAAGGAAGTTATAGAAAGTTATAGAAAATATGACGTCACTTCCGGTTTCGTGGAAAGTGGCATTAAGATATTTCTGAAAATCTCTGATTCTCTGCTCACACTTGATCCGAATCGGCATGCAAAATTTGAAGTCGTTCCAACCAGCGGTTTGGGCTGTAGACTGAACGGCTGAATAAAAAAAAAAAAAAAAAAAAAAAAAACCAAACGAATACAATAGGTTTTCGGCGCAGCTGAAAGCCGCCTCAAACCTAAATATGATCTTCGGTATCGGTGTATCATAAGGAAACATTTCCTCGTCATCCTACACCAACCACATGCGTTTATATTGCCCAAACTATCAACCTTTCTGAACATCTATTGGCAGCTCGCCATCGATCAGTTTAATTGTCTGAGCCTGAGCTGTAGCACAGCTCAGGTTCAACCAATCAAGCTGCTTGATTTCAAGCAAATTAATACAAGTATTTTGAAATTGCGAAAAGTGAGATATATTAGAAAGATTAGCGCCGCTGGTAGTGTACAGCTTGCACGAAGCCGTTTTACATAATCGGACAAACCTTCATAAATAGGAAGAACATATACATTTATCATACAGGAGACAAACGTTAAATGTAAGATAACTATTAAAATTTCTAAAAATAATATCATTGATTTCTATATAATATTAGAAACTGAGTCCAAAACAATGAAAACTAGAGCAGCAACGGTTTGAGCCCTCAAACATTGATTTCAGTGTAACTAAGCTTTAGCCCAAGGTGTAAACTATCGGTTGCAACAAGAATTTCTGAAGTTTTAGAATGAACAGTCCAACATTATTGTGTTCGCATCATCACACCGATGGGGGGCCGGTTAGCTTAGAGGTAGAGCGATGGTCTCGGAGCGAGGGATACCGGGTTCGATCCTCAGCCAAAGATTTAGCTAAAGGACAGAAATATCGACTACAGCAAAAACAATTGAAATCGAATTATAAATAACGAAGCTGACGTCACATCCGTTTGCTCTATTTTGAAAACTTGAAAAAATACGTTCATCTTTGACATCGAATAGAGCCGTAAGTAGTCAAGATATAGCTCTGAAAATTATCATCTTTCATGCGGCTGACACTCCCCTATCACCCTGGCAAGAAATTATGTTGCTGACAGTACTGTACAAATTGGAAAATGTTTGTAAAGACCACCCGTTATCAGCCGAAATTCGGCAAAATCGTTGAAAAGTATGTACATTTTTCAACTTCAAATGCATATAGCTCTTTTATTTGAGCAGATAGCCGAAAACTGTCATAAAATTTGAGATAGAGAATTTTGTCAGCTTTCCGATGCAAAAAGAATTCTTGAAATCGGTCGGAAAATAAGGAAGTTATAGGAAGTATGACGTCACTTCCGTTTTCGTGGGAAGTAGCATTAACAGATATTTGAAAATCTCTGAGTCTCTGCTCACACTTGATCCGAATCGGCATGCAAAATTTGAAGTCGATCCGACCAGCGGTTTGGTGTAGATGGAGGGAGCCCGTAAGTCAGCGGATGATTATTTTTCGATAGTTATCGCCCCTAGATTGCAGTTTACGCCATTTGTAAATACACCTAATAAAACGGAAATTACATATGTGCAATATTCCGCCAGTGAAGTTTTCGTTTGTTTTTCACCAGGTAGGCCGGGCACAAAGCGGGAAAGTTTTAGCTAAATGACTGAAATATCGACCGCAGCAAGAAATTTTTAAATCTATGATAAATAACGAAGCTGACGTCACATCCGTGCTCTATTTTGAAACTTGAAAAAAAGACGTTCATCTTTGACATCCAATAGAACCGGAAGTAGTCAAGATAGAGCTCTGAAAATTATCATCTTTTATGCGCCTGACACTCCCCTATCACACTGGCAAGAAATTATGTTGCTGACATTACTGTACAAATTGGAAAACGTTTGCAAGACCACCCGTTATCAGCCGAAATTCGGCAAAAATTCGGCAAAATCGTTGAAAAGTATGTACATATTTCAACTTCAAATCCCTATAGCTCTCTTATTTGACCAGATAGCCGAGAACTGTCAGCGAGGTTAAGATAGAGAATGTTGTCAGCTTTCCAATGCAAAAATAATTTTTGAAATCGGTTGGAAAAATAAGAAGTTATAGAAAGTTATAGAAAATATGACGTCACTTCCGGTTTCGTGGAAAGTGGCATTAAGATATTTCTGAAAATCTCTGATTCTCTGCTCACACTTGATCCGAATCGGCATGCAAAATTTGAAGTCGTTCCAACCAGCGGTTTGGGCTGTGACTGAACGGCTGAATACCAAACCAAAGAATACAATAGGTTTTCGGCGCAGCTGAAAGCCGCCTCAAACCTAAATATGATCTTCGGTATCGGTGTATCATAAGGAAACATTTCCTCGTCATCCTACACAACCACATGCGTTAATATTGCCCAAATTATCAACCTTTCTGAACATCTATTGGCAGCTCGCCATCGATCAGTTTAATTGTCTGAGCCTGAGCTGTAGCACAGCTCAGGTTCAACCAATCAAGCTGCTTGATTTCAAGCAAATTATACAAGTATTTTGAAATTGCGAAAGTGAGATATATTAGAAAGATTAGCGCCGCTGGTAGTGTACAGCTTGCACGAAGCCGTTTTACATAATCGGACAAACCTTCATAAATAGGAAGAACATATACATTTATCATACAGGAGACAAACGTTAAATGTAAGATAAATATTAAAACTTTCTAAAATATATCATTGATTTCTATATAATAATTAGAAACTGAGTCCAAAACAATGAAAACTAGAGCAGCAACGGTTTGAGCCTCAAACATTGATTTCATGTGTAACTAAGCTTTAGCCCAAGGTGTAAACTATCGGTTGCAACAAGAATTTCTGAAGTTTTAGAATGAACAGTCCAACATTATTGTCGCTCATCACACCGATGGGGGGCCGGTTAGCTTAGAGGTAGAGCGATGGTCTCGGAGCGAGGGGGATACGGGTTCGATCCTCAGCCAAAGAAATTTAGCTAAAGGACAGAAATATCGACTACAGCAAAAACAATTGAAATCGAATTATAAATAACGAAGCTGACGTCACAATTCCGTTTGCTCTATTTTAGAAAACTTGAAAAAAATACGTTCATCTTTGACATCGAATAGTAGCCGTAAGTAGTCAAGATATAGCTCTGAAAAATTATCATCTTTCATGCGGCTGACACTCCCCTATCACCTGGCAAAGAAAATTAGTTGCTGACATACTGTACAAATTGGAAAAATGTTTGTAAAGACCACCCGTTATCAGCCGACGTCGGCAAAATCGTTGAAAAGTATGTACATTTTTCAACTTCAAATGCATATAGCTCTTTTATTTGAGCAGGATAGCCGAAAACAGTCATAAAATTTGAGATAGAGATTTTTGTCAGCTTTCCGATGCAAAAAAGAATTCTTGAAATCGGTCGGAAAATAAGGAAGTTATAGGAAGTATGACGTCACTTCCTTTTCCGTTTTCGTGGGAAGTAGCATTAACAGTTATTTGAAAATCTCTGAGTCTCTGCTCACAAAAAATTGATCCGAATCGGCATGCAAAAAATTTGAAGTCGATCCGACCAGCGGTTTGGTGTAGATGGAGGGAGCCCGTAAGTCAGCGGATGATTATTTTTCGATAGTTATCGCCCCTAGATTGCAGTTTACCCGCCATTTGTAGAATACACCTAATAAAACGGAAATTACATGTGCAATATCCGCCAGTGAGTTTTCGTTTGTTTTTCACCATAGGCCGGGCACAAAGCGGGGAAAGTTTTAGCTAAATGACTGAAAAAATATCGACCGCAGCAAGAAATTTTTAAATCTATTGATAAATAACGAAGCTGACGTCACATCCGTTTGCTCTATTTTGAAAAAACTTGAAAAAAAAGACGTTCATCTTTGACATCCAATAGAACCGGAAGTAGTCCCAAGATAGAGCTCTGAAAATTATCATCTTTTATGCGCCTGACACTCCCCTATCACACTGGCAAGAAATTATGTTGCTGACAAATTACTTGTACAAATTGGAAAACGTTTTGCAAAAGACCACCGTTAATCAGCCGAAATCGGCAAAAAATTCGGCAAAATCGTTGAAAAAGTATGTACATATTTTTCAACTTCAAATCCCCCGTATAGCTCTCTTATTTGACCAGATAGCCGAGAACTGTCAGCGAGGTTAAAGATAGAGAAAATGTTGTCACTTTCCAATGCAAAAAAAAATAAATTTTGAAATCGGTTGGAAAATAAGGAAGTTTTATAGAAAGTTATAGAAAATATATGACGTCACTTCCGGTTTCGTGGAAAGTGCATTAAGATATTTCTGAAAAAATCTCTGATTCTCTGCTCACACTTGTTCCGAATCGGCCATGCAAAATTTGAAGTCCGTTCCAACCAGCGGTTTTGGGCTGTAGACAGAACGGCTGAATAAAAAAAAAAAAAAAAAAAAAAAAAAAAAAAAAAAACCAAACGAATACAAATTAGTTTGTTTCGGCGCAGCTGAAAGCCGCCTCAAACCTAAATATGATCTTCGGTATCGGTGTATCATAAGGAAACATTTCCTCGTCATCCTACACAACCACATGCGTTAATATTGCCCAAATTTATCAACCTTTGCTGAACATCTATTGGCCAAGCTCGCCATCGATCAGTTTAATTGTGCTGAGCCTGAGCCTGTAGCACAGCTCAGGTTCAACCAATCAAGCTGCTTGATTTCAAGCAAATTATACAAGTAATTTTTGAAATTGCGAAAGTGAGATTATATTAGAAAGTTAGCGCCGCTGGTTAGTGTAACAGTCTTGCACCGAAGCCGTTTTACATAATCGGACAAACCTTCCATAAATAGGAAGAACATATACATTTATCATACAGGAGACAAACGTTTAATGTAAGATAATATTAAAACTTTCTAAAATAATCATTGATTTCTATATAATAATTAGAAACTGAGTCCAAAACAATGAAAACTAGAGCAGCAAAACGGTTTGAGCCTCAAACATGATTTCATGTGTAACTAAGCTTTAGCCCAAGGTGTAAACTATCGGTGCAACAAGAATTTTCTGAAGTTTTTAGAATGACAGTCCAACAATTATTGTGTTCGCATCATCACACCCGATGAGGGGGGCCGTTAGCTTAGAGGTAGAGCGATGGTCTCGGAGCGAGGGATACCGGGTTCGATCCTCAGCCAAAGAATTTTTAGCTAAAGGACAGAAATACGACTACAGCAAAAACAATTGAAATCGAATTATTTATAAATAACGAAGCTGACGTCACATCCGTTTGCTCTATTTTGAAAACTTGAAAAAATACGTTCATCTTTGACATCGAATTAGAGCCGTAAGTAGTCAAGATATAGCTCTTGAAAATTATCATCTTTCATGCGGCTGACAAATCCCCCTATCACCCTGGCAAGAAATATGTTGCTGACAGTACTGTACAAATTGGAAAATGTTTTTTAAAGACCACCCGTTATCAGCCGAAATTCGGCAAAATCGTTGAAAAGTATGTACATTTTTTCAACTTCAAATGCATATAGCTCTTTTATTTGAGCGAGGATAGCCGAAAACTGTCATAAAATTTTTTTTGAGATAGAGAATTTTGTCAGCTTTCCGATGCAAAAAGAAATTCTTGAAATCGTCGGAAAAAATTAAGGAAGTAAATAGGATGTATGACGTCACTTCCGTTTTCGTGGGAAGTAGCATTAACAGATATTTGAAAATCTCTGAGTCTCTGCTCACACTTGATCCGAATCGGCATGCAAAATTTGAAGTCGATCCGACCAGCGGTTTGGGTGTAGCTGGAGGGAGCCCCGTAAGGTCAGCGGATGATTATTTTTCGATGTTTATGCACCCTAAGATTGCAGTTTACGCCATTTGTAAATACACCTATTAAAACGGAATTTACATATGTGCAATATTCCGCCAGTGAAGTTTTTCGTTTGTTTTTCACCATAGGCCCGGGCACCAAGCGGGAAAGGTTTTAGCTAAATGACTGAAATATCGACCGCAGCAAGAAATTTTTAAATAATATGATAAATAACGAAGCTGACGTTCACATCCGTTTGCTCTATTTTGAAAACTTGAAAAAAAAGTACGTTTCATCTTTGACATCCAATAGAACCGGAAAAAAAAGTAGTCAAGATAGAGCTCTGAAAATTATCATACTTTTATGGCGCCTGACACTCCCCTAATCACCACTGGCAAGAAATTATGTTGCTGACATTACTGTACAAATTGGAAAACGTTTGCAAAGACCACCCGTTTATCAGCCGAAATTCGCAAAAATTCGGCAAAATCGTTGAAAAGTATGTACATATTTCAACTTCAAATCCCTATAGCTCTCTTATTTTGACCAGATAGCCGAGAACTGTCAGCGAGGTTAAGATAGAGAATGTTGTCAGCTTTCCAATGCAAAAATAATTTTTGAAATCGGTTGGAAAATAAGGAAGTTATAGAAAGTTATAGAAAATATGACGTCACTTCCGGTTTCGTGGAAAGTGGCATTAAGATATTTCTGAAAATCTCTGATTCTCTGCTCACACTTGATCCGAATCGGCATGCAAAATTTGAAGTCGTTCCAACCAGCGGTTTGGGCTGTAGACTGAACGGCTGAATAAAAAAAAAAAAAAAAAAAAAAAAAACCAAACGAATACAATAGGTTTTCGGCGCAGCTGAAAGCCGCCTCAAACCTAAATATGATCTTCGGTATCGGTGTATCATAAGGAAACATTTCCTCGTCATCCTACACAACCACATGCGTTAATATTGCCCAAATTATCAACCTTTCTGAACATCTATTGGCAGCTCGCCATCGATCAGTTGAAATTTGTCTTGAGCCTGAGCTGTAGCCACAGCTCAGTTCAACCAATCAAGCTGATGATTTCAAGCAAATTATACAAGTATTTTTGAAATTGCGAAAGTGAGATATATTAGAAAGATTAGCGCCGCTGGTAGTGTACAAGCTTGCACGAAGCGTTTTACATAATCGGACAAACCTTCATAAATAGGAAGAACATATACATTTTATCATACAGGAGACAAACGAAATTAAATGTAAGTAAATATTAAAAATTTCTAAAATATATCATTGATTTCTATATAATAATTAGAAACTGAGTCCAAAAACAATGAAAAACTAGAGCAGGCAACGGTTTGAGCCTCAAACATTGA
>JAQRGA010000442.1:0-22193 GCA_029237695.1 Conchocele bisecta | reverse complement strand
GGGACCACAGGTTGAAGTACATTGTAACGGACCGAGGTCTATAAATACATTAAATATGCCTAAAAGCGTCCATAAACGAAAAAAAAAAGCTAATTTTTTTTTGTTACTCCCTCTATAACACACACATATATACCTCGGTCCGTTACTTCAACCTGTGGATGGGACCCCAACTTTAGCTGCTACATTTAATTTGCGAACCAGATCTCTTATTCACTATTCTGCAGAGGAAGACTATGAATGGAAACGTAACTCTGCTACGGACAGTACGGTTGTAGATTTCAAGAGTTACTGTTCACAACTATGAACAATGTGGCTTACTCGCTTACCACATTTATCCAAGTGTTGTGAGTTTGATGCCCGGGTGGGATGTAGTTCTCTAAGCACTGTTTCATGTTGGAAAGTTGCGGAGTCATTTGCTGAGTAATGGTTAATACTGGTAAGAAATTCAATAAAAGGCTAACCATGTACATAATAGTGTTTGATTGTTTGTTTGTTTCAGGGAAGCCGTCTACAGATCTCAGCCATCTGGATTATTCGTCGAGCCTCTTCAACTTCACCCTGCAGTCGATGCAGACACCAGCAGGGTATTGAGATAATATATGGGCGGTTTCAGAAGAAGCAGATAAGGCGGAAATTGTTTCTCATTCTGCTGTTGAAGGACAAAGGCCACCAGAAGAATCGCTGCCTGGAAACACTACTCCACCTGGGCAACAAGTTGACAAACACTCGCGAAATGGGAACTGATCCAGTTCCTGACCTACACGAAGCAAAATATAGTGTCGCCATGACAGACTGTCATCATCTTAAGATCAGCGACATCTGAAAATATAACGCTCGAGGAAGAGCTTGAGAAAGACAAGTTCAGTTACAAAAAATTAACCATTTAACCAGAGTACCATCCATGCCAGTGGCAGTGTTTGTGTGGTTCTTAACTCTGATTTCTGCTCTAATCATCTAATCAACCTGTTGAAAGGATGTGTCGTGAAGACATGTTACTTCTTGTGTTGATGGAATTGAGAATGAATCTTATTCACACAAATCTGACTTGTGCAGTTTTAAGATTTGTCAATATTTTTTGAATCGGTGACTTATTCTTGTGGTGGACAGAATGGCATTTGTACATTTCCGATTATGTGACACTCGAAGGACTAGATATTGAAATGGTCAGAAATATATTTACTATGCTTTTACACATATGTGGCTGTGACCTCAGTTTGAAGTAACGGACCATGGCCTATAAATACATTAAATACACCTAAGAGCATCAATAAGTGAGAGAAACATAAGCTAAACAAAATGTATTTACTCCATGTGTGATATATGGGAGTAAATAATTTGTTTGGCCTATTTTATTTTACTTATTGATGCTTTTAGGTATATTTAATGTATTTATAGGTATTGGTCCGTTACTTTAACCAGTGGCTGTGACTGGAGAATGTGGTTTATGGGATTTGTGACCAGTGTAGCTCCTGATCAAATAGTACACTCCTGTAGCCTGATAATGATGTGGCTTGTTAGAAGCATGATGGAGATTTCATTGATGCAATGGTGAACAGTGCAGATCCTGTGCGGATATGTGTATCTACACTGGTCGCAAATCCCATAAGCCCCATTTCTCCAGTCACAGACACATATTTGAGCAAATTTAAAAATCCTACCGCCAACCTAGAGTGATTAGCATTTAAGGTATTGCATTCAATCTTTGATTCATAAATTTTTGTTTAACGTCCGCAGTCTATAAAGTCTATATTTGGTTGGTTTCACATTGTTTCAGATATCTTCGCAATAAAGGATTTTACTTGAAACATCCAGAATAGACCAAAGACAAACTTTGTAGACTTTCGAAGGGAAACGAAAATTTACGAATTAATGATTTATTTTTGTGCTATTATCATGATTATAATTGAAATCAATGCCCAATGGTCAAACTTGTAACAAATTACATATGTACAATAAATTTCGACTTCGAAATTTGACTTCGAATGAAATGGTGCAATTGGTTGATATTGGTCATTTGCAGTGCATGATGTGGCAAACAACATATTGAGGCATCATCTGTAACACAGTGCCTTCAATCATGATTCATACCCAGGCATACAAAGTATGTCGAGGTGTATATAGTTTTTGTATTTTCGTCCATCGTAAGATTTGCGTTAAAGGTTTTTGGGTACCCATTATATCTGCAACCGTAAATCGCATTGAGTAGAATCTTTATATACTTCTTTATCGTCATCCATATTTTTTATACTGTAGCACACCGATGTGGCTTTCCTGCACAAGGTCAAATTACTTAAAGTTTTGAAATATTTGCATCAAACATGTCAAGGTTTTTAAGTACACAATGTCTCTGCAACCGCAAGTCGGGTTGACTTGAAACTTCATATATATACTTCTTTATTAAGTTAGAAGATCAATATTTTCTTTTCTATCGCCCTGGTGGGTGCATGTGATGGGTAATTTAACAATCGCGATTCATCCTTACCGGAAATCCGACTGGAGACCTGTTTGGCCCTCACATACGTCTTTGGCATTTTGTATGTGACAGTTGAATCTGGTTATATCTCTTGTGTGATATTACGATTATTCGTAATCCTTTTTTGAGGGAAAGAGGGAAAGGGGCCAAGTGACATTGGTGTGGTATGGACCTGGCATCAGTCAGGTTATTCTAATTTCAGGGCTGACTATATTTTTCTCGATGAAATTATTCCGTTCTGATTTTGGGATTTTCCCCCCAATGCAGCAGGTTAATACAGGATCGAACCCGTTTGCCCAGCCTTATATGACCTGAGCTGTTGATAGGCCGTTAAACACCAATAAACAAACAAACAACTTTGGCATTTGGTATCCGACAGTTATATTCTTTATGTGAGTATTAGACCATAGCTGTTGATAGGCCGTTAAACACCATTAAACAAACATTCTATACGGCTTTCATGCACACGGTGAAGGTGAAATTACTTTGAAACTTGTTAAATAAAGTTTTGAAATATATGCGTTAAAGTTTTAAGTAAACATATATTTGTCTATCAACAATCAACATCCATATTTTCATTTTATAGCCCACGCATGTGACTTTCATGCCCAAGGTCAAGGTCAAATTGTGTTAAATGTTTTGAAATATTTGCATTAATGTTTTAAGTACACAATTTATCTGCAACCGTATGTTAGATCGACTGGAAATGTCATATACTTCTTTGTCAACATATTTTCATTCTATATCTCACCTAAGCGGCTTTCATGCCAAAGGTCAAGGCCAAATGACTTTGCTGCGGCCGAGGGTATGTATGAGACCCCGCTCACCGCTCACTTGCTCTAGTCCTTAAAAGCAAGAATAACATATCTTACCATACTGATTTCTTTTGTTTTTTTCGGATACATGTACTGATTTTGTGTCCCAAGCATAACTGGAATTCCTTTTTGTATATTTATCACAACTCTTGCCTCACTAATATTCCAGTGTTCTCCCTTTGTTTTTTCACGCATTGATTTTGTATCTGGCACATGGCGAAGGTATCGTGGGTATTGTCAAAATCGGATGATACATCATACAAGATGGCCGCCGACAGGTCATCCTTTAATTATAGATTTCGTCTTCTTCTCATGTACCGTTTGACCGACGCTGGTCAGACTTCACAGTTGTGGTGCGTGGGTGAAGCATTTTCATATTTGTTCAAATGGAGGTTGTCGCATAATCCAAGATGGCCGTCGTAGAAAATTTGGTAAAATTCTTAAAAAAATCATATCAACCATGTTAATTTTACATTATTATTATTTTTACATGAAGCTTGAATTGCCACTTTGATATCAAGGGCGATAACATTGACTCTTTAAAATGTTAATGGAAACAACTATTTATTCTCTCTATTTATCTTTTGATGTGCAATGATCATATTTTGTAACAAGTCAATACAAATATTTTTTCAGGTGACACATTTAGTTGATATAAATAATTTAAAAATGACCTGCCTCATTTACAATCAAAATGGCACGATGATACAACCTATCAGTAAACCTAAGATTACTAAGTGAATATTTTTTCTTTGTAGCGGGCACTCGTATTTTTTAAAACTGTTGGAATAGTTACACAATTATACTTATTTAATATTTAATTCCTATAAAGAACACTTTGTGCCAAACAGATGGGACCCAATTCAAATCATGATTTGCAACTTTGATGAAGGATGTCTGGCACCCAGTCATTAAGTGCAAAGGCACGACACGTGTCTTATCAGCTCATTCACAAACACCACATCATACAAAACACTTGTCACATGGATTCACCAGTGGGTGTGTAATTGCATCCCGTAACATTTGGTCAGGTGGGTATTTTTTTACTTTAACCTACGTTTTCTGGGGGAAATAACTACCTGTATAATATATGTGAAAATCACTACAATGGAAGAAATTGAATGTATGTTCTCGCACCCCCTTCCAAATCCTCCATTCACAATTCACACCCCCACCCCCTCTGCATGAATCTGGCTACTCCACTGCAGTGCAAAGTCGCAGAACAATGTTTGACATAAAGCCGTTTGAATGTGTACTTGTGTGTGTGTAATATTTCTCAGACTTTTTCAATGGCAATGATTTCTGTTTCGATGTAATGTATGACCTGTCGTGAATTTCACTCACAAGTTCATATTAGTGCTTGTAGGAGTATTTGATATCCAGTATACATTTTCCACGGCTTTCACATTCTGTAAAACCGTCTGGAGTTTCGACAATGAAATGGGAGAAATGGCAAACATTTTCATGTGTTTGAATGTGGATTATTTCTGGCACTCATATCTTTGGCTTATAACGTTGTTCAAATGTACTGCGTCAATTTTATCGAATTTAATATTGCATAATTTTATTTCATGACTTTCTTCAAAACGCCAGTTTTAGAAGTTGATGGTTTTAGGATTTTTATATCATGCACTGCAGTGTCGATGATAAGTTGCTAGGTGGCGTTGCCAAGTCGGACTGTTGTACTGTGCGGACTCACCGAAACAAACCGCCAGTGGACGCGTAATGTAATCTCCCTGGGTAAGTTTATATATCGCGGCTCAGTCAGCGTGCGACTAGATGCCGGTTTTTTTTGTTAGGGGAAAGTACTAAAATTGGGAAAATTGGGCCCGCGCAATATTTAAAATTGCGCCATGTCAATTAAAGGTGGTGCAGGATGTTTGAATGTAATATCTTTATAATGGAAAGACAGAGTTTAATGAAACATAACGCATTAAATGCTTAACAGGTTGCCAATTAGTATCCCCTCGTCGACAGGCAAGAGCTGGTATATCGTTAGTCCATGTACTGCGTACATATGTACGTACGCTAGTAACACCTTTCATTTTTGTTCAATAACTTGTGAATTGCTTCCACGATTTTGATATTATTTGACCATAATGTGTGTCTATGGAGCATGGTTTAGCATATGAGTAGACTCATATGACCCACGTTCGACCGCCCAAGGTCACGGAGTACTTTTTTATTATCAAGGCTGCCAGCGAGGGGATTAGCTTCGTTTAATGATGCCAGTGCGAGGGGATTAGCTTCGTTTAATGATGCCAGTTCTTGCATTATGGTATAGTTTGCTTTAATCTAACAATTTTCTGGTTTTGACGAAGAATCGGTTACCATGTATGTGAATAAAAATCTAAAGAACGTGAATGTATGGTGTGATACATATCATCGAACCCGGTATGTCACTTCTATGGTGAGATACATATCATCGAAATCCGTCCGTTTGCTTGGAAAAGTTTCAAGAAAATTTACTGTAAAAATGACGTCACAGAATACGTCACGTCGGAAAAGCAGGTTCGGAAACCACTGATCCCATACCCTGATATCTATAACTTTACATGCTACTTGCACACATGTAGTTGGCCTCAATAGTAATAACGTACACTCAAAGCGTTCTTTTATAACATGATCATTCATGTTATAATTGTTCTTGTTTATTATTTTAGTTATCAAACCCCACAATGTCTTCGGACAAAGTAACCCCACAATGTACCTCTCCTAAGAATTCTCAATGCAACCTCAGAAGTACCATTCGTACAAGCTTTACACCCCACAGCGTTTATGGACGAGACCAACCCCACATTGTATCTCTCGTCTGTACGTCCGTCCGTTCGTCCGTCCGTCCGTCCGTCCGTCACGTTTCTTGTAACTCGAAAAACTTTTTCACCTTCATACCTACGCGCCTCATATTTGCTATGTAGCTTCGTTATCATGTGCAGATGCGCAAAGTGAATTCGGATTTTTGATCCGACCCTCCATCAATGGATTATCTCCCCCTTTCTCGGACTAAGAATCCCTCCATTTTTTCCCTTGTAACTCGAAAAACTTTTTCACCTTCATACCTACGGCCTCATATTTTTGCTCATGTAGTTTCGTTATCATGTGCAGATGCGCAAAGTGAATTCGGATTTTTCATCCGACCCTCCATCATGGATTATCTCCCCCTTTCGGACTCAGAATTTCCCATTTTTTCCTTGTAACTCGAAAAACTTTTTCACCTTCATACCTACGCGCCTCATATTTGCTATGTAGCTTCGTTATCATGTGCAGATGCGCAAAGTGAATTCGGATTTTTCATCCGACCCTCCATCATGGATTATCTCCCCCATTTCGGACTAAGAATTTCCCATTTTTTCCTTGTAACTCGAAAAACTTTTTCACCTTCATACCTACGCGCCTCATATTTGCTATGTAGCTTCGTTATCATGTGCAGATGCGCAAAGTGAATTCAGATTTTTGATTCGACCCTCCATCATGGATTATCTCCCCCTTTCGGACTCAGTATTTCCCATTTTTTTTCCTTGTAACTCGAAAAAACTTTTTCACCTTCTTACCTACGCGCCTCATATTTGCTATGTAGCTTCGTTATCATGTGCAAATGCGCAAAGTGAATTCGGATTTTTCATCCGACCCTCCATCATGGATTATCTCCCCCTTTCGGACTCAGAATTTCCCATTTTTTCCTTGTAACTCGAAAAACATTTTCACCTTCATACCTACGCGCCTCATATTTGCTATGTACCTTCGTTATCATGTGCAGATGCGCAAAGTGAATTCGGATTTTTCATCCGACCCTCCATCATGGATTATCTCCCCCTTTCGGACTCACAATTTCCCATTTTTTCCTTGTAACTCGAAAAACTTTTTCACCTTCATACCTACGCGCCTTATATTTGCTATGTAGCTTCGTTATCATGTGCAGATGCGCAAAGTGAATTCGGATTTTTCATCCGACCCTCCATCATGGATTACCTCCCCCTTTCGGACTTAGCATTTGGGGAAAGTGGGTATATTGCGATGGCGCGCCATCGACTTTTTCTACTTTGAAATTGAAATGGATTATGTTGGCAATTTTTCCTAATTATAGCATATTTTTTCAGGGGAAAATGTGATCTATTTCATGCTAAATATACCTCAGAATGAAGCACAGAGCATCTAGAATTGAAAACAAATTTGGGGGAGGGGGGCATGCCCCCACACATCCATAGCAAATCACAGCGCAATCTACTGCTCAAATAAAATTTCAGGATTGGGGATAGTGTTCCACTCCCATGCCTGAAACTATTAATTACTTTAATTGCTGATATTTAATAGTTCGAAGCAGTGTTATTCTTCAAAATACCATGTGTGACCCCATCATTTTTGAAAATGTCACCACCTTTTTTTAAACGTGCAGGGCAGGGCTCAACGTTAACTTTTTTTTCCACTAGACCAGTCAGGCTAGTAGTTTTAGAAACTACTAGCCCTGACATAATTTGTACTGACCTAGTGAAGCGTAACTTGCATTAATTTATCAAAGTTTTTATAAATTATACATGTATAGTTATTATAAACGATAACGTTCCATTGTACTTGTAGGAACTAGGACTCGATTGTAGTTATTGTTTGGTACTACATGCATATAAAGCAGATGTCAATGATAATCAATTATGAAATATTGAAGCGCACACTTTTGAAACCTATTCAGTGTGCATTGCAGGAATTTTTAATTGGGGGCCAGTTGACCCACCTCATACACAAAGTCGGGGACATTTGAAAAACGTATAGGCCATTGTAAATGACAAGAGAAAATATAATTAAGGGAACTAACCATCACAGTTTCACGAAACACAGTACTAAGTCATGTTCAAATCGGCTAACATAGTGATCGTCATGATACAGGTATGTGTTTCAATGTAATTAGTGTGTCCAAAACTGGTTATGTGAACTACTGGTTATGCAACAATGTAATTTACTAGTTGCATCATTGGAAGGTATAATGTTCAAGAAAACAGTTGTTTACTTCTGAAAGAGTAATAATAAACTTATAACTACACAAATTAATCATGGAAGTGTCTGGAATGCAGCTAATATTCACATAATTACTGAAAACAAGCCAACACACGTCAGCAGCAGGCACTTCCGGTTTGAACATTTCGTGTCTTTTTTTCATTTGGTGACGATTAAATTCATCTTATCCAAGGTGTCAGATCAATGAATAATGATTCATTAAATGGCAAATTCTAATGCCAACTGATTCTGCCTCCCAGCCCAACAAAACAAGAACTTTAAGTGACTTACAATATTCCATATCAGTTGAACTCATTTTCAATATGCTCATATCAGGGCACAAGATTTATTAGCGATGTGGATGTTAGTAAAAGGACGTGCTCAGCAGCACATTTGATCCACTTCTTTTTTTTCAAGATAATTGTATGAGTGCGTGTGTGGGCGGTAATATGCTTTGTGTCTCGTGAACTGATGACAACAACGCATAAAACCACTTCTAAATAGAGCACTGAACATATTGCAACATTTAATGATTCATTTAATAGATATTGCCGAAAGCATCGCAATATGCGATTACTTAAGACGAAATGCTGTTCTTTCATTGGTCGAGGAACTAGGCCTTACTAGGGTAACTCTTCTGATGAGATGAGATATCTCCCCTTGGTGAGAATGTTGCATTTTAACATTCTGTATCCTTGGTTACGCATCAGCCTGAAACAAACTAAGTTTAAAAACATCAGTTAGGGTCACATTCATTTGACTCATTACAAGTTTGGTAGATATATCACTGGAAGACCCTATAAATAGTGAGGCCCTTGCTACTGTTTGCTGTGTGAAGTAGGTGTGGTTACCAACAGTATTGCAGCAGCCTGTAATGTTGGTATACACCACAGATTTTACAGTTACCCTCATCGTGATGCTCATTTCTCAATGGTCAATCCACCCTCACCAATTTCAATTTTCAATTCAATTTATTAGCATTTATTACCACTGTTGGCCATTCGATCGATGAAATACCCATCATGCTGCTAACAAGCAATATAGTTCAGTATCAGGCTACAGTAGCCAGTAGCGTGCTATGTGATCAGCATCTACACTGATCACAAATGTCATAAGCCCCATTTCTGCAGCTACAGCCGCAAATGACCTTGCTGTTGACTGGACCACGTAGTTGTGTAATGTGTGGAAAATTTACCTGGAAATAATCAAGATTTCCTCAGTCATTGCTGGAAGGATACTGTAGCTTCTGTGCTGAATTTGCTGTGCTCTCCCATCTGTATACAAACATGTTACTGACTGGCTGTAAAACACATTCCATCACTTCAGTTCCTAGTTGGTATCTCCCAGTGTGATCCTGGGCTACAATCGTACGACAAGACGGTCCACAAATGCCATAAGCCCCATGTCTGCAATTATGCTCTAGCTGTTGATGGGAAATTGTACCGGCTCATTCACATACATGACATATACTAACTACATAATGTGACTTATGGGGTGTTTCAGTTATATAGCGATTTGTGTGTCACATTAGTAAAAAAATAGATCAAATACAATTCAATGTTTTCATGGAAAAATATTAACTTCGATATTTTGGCCATATTGTTTGAAAACAGTTTTGGGATCAGGTTCCTCGTTTTGAAACTGCTACCTAAAACACGCCTGGCTGCATGGGCCTACAGACACTACATTTAAATGTATAACATGGGCTTGTAATACTATACAGTCTGTATTTATGATGTTTATAGTGTTTTTGTAAAGAACTGGTCAGGAACAAACTAATTTCAAAATGTTACCGTTATTTTGTATATAATTTTGTATATGGGCAAGAATTCGCTATTCTGTACAATGCATATTTTTATTGTCAATTCCATTTAAACACTACATACAAAGAGAAATGTTGAGATGGAACACTTTTACGACTTCAGTTATATGAATACACATATGGACTATCTAGCAGTACCAACAAATAGGTTATTGAAGTTAATTGAACAAGCTGTACAGTTCTTCAATATGTATGTATTGCACACTTTTTACGTGAAAAAGGGGAACATTTTTATTTGATATGGATCTTGCCCTTTTCATTGCGTCGAAAGAGATCGTACGTTTCTGTGAGCAGTCTAACTATATTTCAGTACAAACATTATTTGTCCATCGGAATTATAACCATTGAAAAAAATATAACCAAAATTAGTATGTGTATGTAACATTTTCTTGTCAAACCCTGTTACATACGTATAACCAGTCCAGTAGCTTACAATATGGAACCTGATTAATTTCACTACAGACATATTGAACCATCTGGCGGTGAGTCTTAAGATGCAAGTAAGATTTTTGTTTTATCTTAAAAGAAACAAAAATGGTAAAAGTGTATTTAATATTTATAATATTTCTTGTCAACAAACTGTTACATACGCAGAAGTTGCTTCATATAAACATAGAAAACAACAATCAACAGCCAGGTTCATTTTACTACATTTGTTACAAATCAGCATATTCTCACTTTTGGCACCAAAACATAGAGGATATGGACAGTTAGAAAAATTATGATAACAGGTACATGTATAGTTTTTCATGTTTTTCATGTTAAAATGTTAAATCAGATAACAGTGTTTTAACGGACTGGTCATGTCAATATATAAGGAAAATCAATGCATTTAACATAAAGCTGCTCCTAATAGATTTGTTACAAACCAAACATCTTTTATAATCTTATTTACAACATAAGTAAAGGAATTTCAATAATGTGTATGTAACACTGACAAAATTGACAAAATTGTTACATACATCAATTCCCTCAAATGTTGAAATAGTCCGTTCATGATAATAATTAATTTATAAAAAGTCTATAAAATAAATCCTGTCCCTATAGGTTTATTATAAGTTATAAATAGCTCATGTAGTGTTATTTGCTGTATAAATAAAGGAAGGTATATGATATGTACGTAACATTGACAAAAACATGTTACAGTACCTTAAATTTGTTGCAATGCAGTATTCAGGGTACATGTATTTTAAATGATCAAATTGTGGATTTAAAGACAATTTGGTGATAATGGGATGGTTGCAAACTATACACTATATACACTGCTCATGTAAACTTATTACATACATAAATAAATAAACCTGAAAAATGTGCATGTAACATTTACAAGAATAACATATTGCAATATATTTATTTATTCCACATTAATCAAAACATTTTCTGTGTAAACTGTTAACAATCATCTTATCTTTATACAGTTTATTGTGTTACAAGAAGAAATTCCAGTTGCCACATAGTAATAAGCATCCACTGTCTAAAAAACAGTATTCCTTGGCATATTTGTCAATGTTACATACGCGACTTCGATCAAATGTCACAATATACTTCTCAAGGTAAGTCATGATTTAAACTAATGCCTCTACAACAAATAAGGTCCAAATAGGTTTGTTACAAGCCATAAACATATAGTATAATCTCATTTCTAACAGTTTAAAATGAGCATGGAATATGTGTATGTAACATTTGACGAGAAAAATATATTGTAGCCATTTTTGTCGCGCATGCTTTAGCAGAGGCGCGACTATAGTCGGCGCTTTTTCCATCGTCCGCGTCGTCGTCGTCCGCGTCGTCCGTTTTTTTTTTTGTACGGCAAATGCGTTAAAGTTTTTTTTTTTTTCACAATATCTCTTTAACCCCTTGCCAGACATTGATAATATTTCACATCAATGTTTCTCTAGGGATGATGCTTCATTACGCACACCCCACATCCAAATTTTGAAGGTCAAGGTCATTTATTTCCTTGTAATGTTCACCGGTTTTGTAACAGAAATGCGTTAGTTATTCTTTTTTCACAATATCTCTTTAACCCCTTGCCAGAAATTGATAATATTTCACATCAATGTTTCTCTAGGGATGATGCTTCATTACGCATACCCCCACATCCAAATTTTGAAGGTCAAGGTCATTTATTTAATTGTAATGTTCACCGGATTTGTAACAGAAATGCGTTAAAGTTATTGTTTTTTCACAATATCTCTTTAACCCCTTGCCAAACATTGATAATATTTCACATCAATGTTTGTCTAGGAATGATGCTTCATTACGCATACCCCCACATCCAAATTTTGAAGGTCAAGGTCATTTATTTACTTGTAATGTTCACCGGTTTTGTAACAGAAATGCATTAAAGTTATTGTTTTTTCACAATATCTCTTTAACCCCTTGCCAGACTTTCATAATATTTCACATCAATGTTTGTCTACGGATGTTGCTTCATTATGCACACCCCCACATCCAAATTCTGAAGGTCAAGGTCATTTATTTACTTGTAATGTTCACGGTCAAATGCCTCGGCAGGCGCGACACCGCTTCCGTGGCGGAATGCATTTTCTGGTAAAGGTGATTGTTAGTGCACAGTAAAACACGTCTTTACACAACAAAGAAACTAAGATTGAAAGCAACATTTGAAAGCAACATAGGATCACCAAATACATATTACCTCTTTGTCAATGTTACATGCACGAGAGTCAGCACATTTCTATCTCTCCGTAGTCAAAGGCATGTATATTCTGCAAACAACTGCAATTGTCCAAACCCTAGTGGCTTGGACTATGTCTATGTCACGTTGTAGTTTTCTAACAAAGCACAAAATCCACAAAAATCTCTTAAATGTCCCCCTATTAGGCCAACTACTGAATTCTGGCCCATATATATATATACAATGTACATGTATATGTATATATAATGCCCTACAATATCAAATTTCCATATATACAAAATATATACGCCATTATTAATGATAATGTTATGTATACATGTATATACCACTTACGCTTACATATACCCCGCAACTTTTATTTTCTATAAACAAAAACAAATACATCGTAAATAGTACACCGAATCACAAATTGCTTCGTCATTTTGATTCAGAACGGCGACATTGCCGGCCAAAGCATGCCATTGAATTACACCATAAAGTTGTCAATGCCCATCTAAAGCATTCCATCAAGGCAAAATGGATGTTATAATGACTTAACCGAGCATTAAGTTTTCGGTATCGAGAATTTTCCAAGACATTCACATTGGGATAAAATTTCCAAATTCAATCATTCCATCAAGGACTTACATATAGGTCCTTGATTCCATCAAGGTACATTGAAGTTTAATAAGGAATTAAGCCCAGCGTTAAAGGATATACTATTACAATTGAAGTAAAAATTTGTTAAAATATACGGCCTAAAATGTATTTCATTTACACTTCCATTTATAAATATGTCTTTAGATAAAGCTAAATATTCAACACAGTTTTTACGGCAAATGTAATAGTATTCCTTTAAGTTATGTGATGCACGTCACAGACGGATGACGGACGGACGGACGGACGGACGGACGTACCAACATTTTGTGTTTATGGGCTATTTGCTATATAAAAGATCAAAGGACTAGCCCCTAAACTTCAAAAGGTTTTATGGGCTAACGGAATAAGTTCAAAGGATTCTGAATAAGTTCAAAGGATTAGGCTCCTCCCCCTAGCCCCTAAACCCCCTAATGTTCGCCCGGACAGACGGACGACTTTTGCATCCCTATACATCATATTTCGCTTCCTGAGGGGATAATAAAACATCAGCTTAGTACGGCTGTTGTGTTTATTGTAAAATCTGACTCCACGTAAGTTAAACAGACCAAATGTTTGCCATGTTACAATAAACGCAACAGCCCGTGGTTTTATTACTAATAATATTGCATTTTCCAATAGTTTCATATATGGTGTTAAAATTAAAGTTCATATTGTTTTATATCGTTGTTGCCAATCAAGAGCATGTACTTTATTGACAACGTCGTGGAAATTAATGACGTCAAGGGAGGGGAAGACATTGATAGGCGCATACATATTTGCATATACACACTATAGATATTTAGGAACTTTACTACACCTGAGTGTTTGACCATACACAGGACTTTGTGAGCAACATAAAGTGGGCATAATAAACCCAAAGTGAGAAGAAATGTACTTGCAGTGGAAAACATAAGAAAACACAACTCAGTTTCTGTATTTGTTAAATTCAGTTTAATTGAAACACAAATACTATTTTGATACAATGTAAGTCAAAAGATAAAGAAAAATGTGGCGTCTTCAAGGCTGTTCAACTAATATTGCAATACATTACCAGTATTGCAATCAAAACCAGTATTGAAATAAAAGCAACCGGTATTGAAATAATTAACCAATATTTTTACATAGGTTATACCTATGTATTGGCATCGCCTCCGACAGTTAGCCACAACCCAGACCCCCTCGATGCGATGGTAGGTAGTGATATCTTGGAGTAACCATAACAACAAAACGCATTGTCTTACTCAACGTTTTACCTGTCATACGCAACCGCTAATTGAAAATAATATTATGAAAAACTCCTTGCACTGCACAATATCAACAACGGATGTTCTACGTACAAAAATACATCGGATTATTTTGTTGCGCGTTATTTGCCCCCATTTGCGGCACAAATAGTGCGGTCATCGCTAAATTTAGTAACAGAGTTAACTCCCCTCCGAATACTCTCCGAAACAAGCGACTCGTTTAATACACAAACTACATCATGTTTGACCTTCTGACAGCCTGTTTTTAAACTCACCCGACACCTGTGCGAAACAAAACTCGCACGTGTAGGTTTAACAGTTAAACTGATGTTTAATCCTCATTCTCTCTGTATCGATGGATTTACAGCGTATTTTAGTGACATTCCCGAATTCGGCCAGATTGACATTTGTCTATGGTGGCCAATACACGCCAACATGAGTGTCAATTCTAAGTTCAGGGAAGGGGGTCAATAAGTCAGTATTTCAGGTGATAACTTACAGTCAGGGAACAAATTAATGACAGTATAACACATCCAGCGTATATTAATACCCATATTAATGCAAGTACTGAAATACGACAAAAGAAAATCTTAACAACTTTCGGCTTCCATACATTGACAATTTTGTCAGCGGTTTCCCCAATGACGTCATTTGTATGTTTTTGTATACTCGATTCGGGGCCAACTATTTCATTCACAAAACAGAAGTAAACTTGGCGATGTACCGATAAGGCATTTTCAGGCGCGACACCGCTTCCGTGGCGGAATTATTGTAACTATTGCTCTTCAATCAGTTTTCAATATATCTATAATGATCATAGATATCTGGAATCTGTACACTTGAATTGATGATGTCTTGTATATGTGTTACCGTATCTTTCTGATATGCATAATCTGTAATGTCGTTGAATGTTTTGGTACATACTGTAGCAGTGCATACTGTACTTCAAGTTCTGCCATATCAATAGTCTACCCCTTAACCATTAAAACGCTGAAAAAATAAAATTGCCGTCTGCTCATTTTGTATATTTTAATCTCTTTAAAAACCTGTTTTCGCAGTGCAGTAGAATCGTCTCAGTATATTTTTGAGGAGAAAATATAAACATATTTATAACAGCAGACGACAATTGTCGTTTCCAGCGCTTTAAAGGTACATGCCCACTCAGTAAGCCAAAAATGTCATTTATAGGAATTAAATAAGTGTATAACTGTGTCACTATTCCACCAGTTATAAACGTTACAAGTGCCCGCTATACACATATAATCATTTAATAATATTTATTTTACTGATAGTGACGCGCGGTGGTATCAGGCTATTTTCTTATGCAAATGAGGCATGATATTTTTTAATTATTTATAATAAAGAAATGCGTCACCTGAAAAAATAATATTTTCGACACATTTTAAAGTATGATCATTGCACATCATAAAATAAATACAGAGATTAAATAGTAAGTATAAGTTAGATAATGTGTTCGAGTTGAATATGGTTAGTTAACAGCGCATGGGGGAAATTTAGGGGGCCGAAAATCGTCGAGCCGCTAGACGTATTTTGGCCGCCTTAAATCCCCCCACCATATTCAACGAGACGACATTATCTAACTAATTTATTGCACGGATACGTCGAAAGCCTGAGATAAAATTATATATTTTGTCGAATTTATTGTAAGTTTAATACAAATACTATAATTACACAATTTAATTCCAGCCATTCCTCTTGGGTACCCCACTTTTATTTACATTTCCGCAGACATGTCCTCAATACCCTGTGGTCACGTGACCAGTTAAACGTGACAAAAATATAGCAGGCGTCTGTTATCTGGTTCACAATCTTACCGAAGCTGGATTACTACGTTTGCATGCAATCAGTGTATAACCAACACAGCATGCACACATGCGCTGCTTTATCAGTGACTACGGTGTTCGTGGTTCTTTCCATGAAACCATCATACATGTTTGTTATATGGCTATAAATGTGCTGTTTGCTGTTTAAAGCCAATAAACGAATTGAATTGAATTGAATAACAATTATATCAATCCACGAGCTGTTAGTGTTATTGGCATTTTCATAGCACTAATTATAAGTATTTTTGTATTTTCGTAACACAGCGCCATGAAACTTCATATTCTGGGTATCGATCCGAAAGTCGCCCAGTCACTTGTAGCCTGTCAATCATGAATGGGTCATGTTATCAGGGCATGACTGGTTAAAGGTTACCCACCGGTATTGCTCTACTTAATTGATTGCTGATATTTGCGCGTGCGCAGGTTATCCTGACATGTACAATAGGCGTTAATCTCAAGCATATAACACACGCTAGACAGTGTATCTCCGTGAATTAACACATGGGGAAGTGGGCCACACAGGTCCAGATAGTGATCTCCGGCAGTTAGCGCACTGCGGAGATCAAAGGATTTCGCCGCATCCGTGCAATAATGTCCGTTAACATTTTAAGCAAACACGGTTATCGCCCCTGATATCAGTGTGTAAATTTATGTCTGCTATAAATGTATAATAATGCCAATCAGTACATGGGATAATGGCGCATGAATGTTTATTTTGCCAGGAAATGTCTCAGATGATGTCTCTGATGTAAAGAACATTTTGTACCTACTGAGTGGGCATGTACCTTTAAGGGTTAATGAAACTGCAACACAATCAATCAATAATCAATCAATCAATCAATCAATCTAGTTTAATCTTGTAGTACCCTATGTTCAGTACTTTCAGTACTTTTATTAATTTCAATACTGGTCAAGAATGGTCTAATTTCAATACTGGTTATGTGATGGACGTCACACACGGATGACGGACAGACAGTTTTTTGTTTCTTTGTTTGCTGGGGTTTAATGGCCTATCAACAGCTATGGTAATTTAAGGCCGATCGAGTCAATGGGTTTAGTACTAAATCCCATATATTACCTGTACAAGTACATGTACATTTTCAAGTACATGTACAAATGGGGGGAAAATCCCAAACTCAGAACTGAATATTTACAATAACAAAACTATATATTCAGCCCTGAAATCAGAATAATCATGATCTGGTGCCAGGTCCAAGCCACACCAGAATCACTCGGCCCCTCCCAAAAGCAGTAGGATCAGTAATAATCCTACTACTTTTATAATGGGCAATAACCCAATTCAACTCCCAGGTAACAAAATATCCAAAGATAAAAACGTACCAGAGGGCCAAACCAGGCAAATAGTGATTCCTTATATAAGGAGGAACCCCAGCAGTTAATTTACGCCGTCTCGTTCGCCCGACCACCACCCACGACGGACAGACAGACAGACGGACGACTTTTGCATTTCAATATTGGTTAACAAAATTATTTCAATACCAGGTAATTTTATATCAATATTGGTCAATTCTTTCAATACCGGTTGTTTTTATTTCAATACTGATTGTGATTGCCATACTGGTAATTTATTGCAATATTAGTTGTAACAAAGGCACAATAATATAATATATAATATAATAATACCGACCACAAGATTTTTTTCTGTTAAGTCGTGAAATGGTATCTGCTATATACGCCAATTTTATATTCTACAGGAATACTATTACATTTGAAGTAAAAATGTGTTCTTTATTCTTATTGCACTTTTCAATCAGAATTTACATTTTATATACATAGTGTAATGATTTTACACAAGACACTTTAAAATAAAAAAGAAATAATGAAGTGAGAGAGTCGGCTCAAACCCGGGACCCTAAGGTACAACTACATCTGCGGATGCGCAGTAGCTGCATCGTCGTCCACACGTTATGTACATTGGTGCAGACCTATGATAAACCAACTAGTTTCATTTACATGCGTTTAACCCTTTCAACCCTAGAGGCCTCTGTAGAGGCCTATGTTTGCAAACAGTGTAGATCCAGATGAGCCGGCTCAAACGAGCCATCTCATCAGGATCTGCCCAATTTGCAACTATATTTCCATATTTAAGAAAACAAAATCACCCACTCTTCGAATGGACTGGTCTGAATTTGATTTTATGGTAAATTGGTTGGTCTGAATGTAAGAATGGGAGATTTCAGGTCAGATATATAGCGGTCAAATGATTAAAGAAAGCTACCGGTACATATGATTGCATTCATTACTTGTTGTGATAACACATACTGCTAATTAACGATATCAACACCATTATTTACAAGTGTGTTATTTTTTTCTCATTTAGGCCAGTTTTTTTTTATTAGTTGGTTTACAGATCCGCCGACCCGATTTTGTGACAATGTGGAAAAAAATAAAAAATTTAATTTCCGATTTCTTTTCAGATTTTTTTACCTCCGATCAAAAAACAAAAAAAACAAAATGTTTTTTTTTTGCTGTGCCGAGAAAAGTAAGTGGCGGAAACCGGATCTTAGCAGCAGCGACAACAACAACAACCTGCGAATGGACGATTCGATATGATTTGATATATCTCCAAGTAGTAGTAAGGGAGTCAAAATGATACCACCTACCGTGGTATCATTTATAACCCTCTATAATACCCCCACCACCCCCGTAAAATCAAAAAATTGGTTAACGAGGAAAATTGGGTCTCCCGACAGCAAATTTATGAATTTTTGGAGAAAATAATTTTGAAAAGAGGGAGTCCCAATTATATTGGTAATTGACTTTTGAAAAAAGTCGAAATCATTCATGCAAGTACAATAGTTTTTATATTCCTCATTTTTCTTCTCCGATATAGCTAATTTATTTCGCAGATCAGCAACTAATTCTACCAGCTCTAGTCTACCACGTTCACCTTTAGCCACCTGACAGCGTAGTTGCTTATGTCTACAAAGAGTGTTTGGGCACTAACGAATTTACAAGGGCATCTAGGGCATTGAAATTGTGGGGGGACACAAGGAAACTTTCTACGTCTCGCTAGATGCCTTCGTAGATAGTCTTTACACGTAAACCTCTTACAACAAGTCACACACTCCATTATATATGTATATAAAATTTATCTGTTCAATTGGACGTGAAAAAAACATTATGTAAAATTTTTGACGTCCAATTGAACAGATAAATTGTATAGGTTATACAAAAGTATATATACAAAAGTATAATACAGAAAATATGATAACGCCAGAAACTAGAGCAGAAATAGAAAGTTTGAGAAGAGAAGCCGAATCTCTAGGGATTACTTATAGTACACGGTTGAGAGTTAGGGGGTTGACAAAGCTGATAAATGCCACAAAGAATGAGGCGTTTATGAAGCGGTTTACCCGCGCCTATAAAAGAGGGGCATTTACAAACCTCTCAGCGCAGTGGCCTGGTGGTCAGAGCGTCAGACTGCTGATCTAAAGGTCGTGGGTTCGAGCCTCACCGGAGGCGCTGCGTTGTGTCCTTGAGCAAGACACTTTATCCACACTGCTCCAGTTCACCCAGCTGTGAATGGGTACCGATAATTCGTAGTTGCTCTGTAAATACGAATTACCGGCTTCTCTCAACAAATCTCTACCTCCGTTCTTTCTCCCATTCTTGGGAGACGGCATGCAAGGTCCTCGAGCCAGTGCCGCCGTTAAATATAAGCAAAAAAAAAAAAAAAAAAAAAAAACTCTCACTAGCGGATGAAGTTGGTAACAGAATTCAAAAAGAAAGTATTGCGGAGTTAAGGGCTAGTGTAATAAAACCTTCAAGCACCAATAATTTGTCCCAAATTAGACACACAGGTGGCCCAATACAAAATAAAAGATCTCTCGTTCGCGCGATAGTGGAAAAAGGTGAAGAAATATTGGGGGCTCACGATGAAACATTGGAAAAGTAGAAAATGGAAGACGGGTAGTTACATTATCCTTTCGTAAAAACATTAACATTAACGAGTCTGAACGCATGTCCGATAAACTCGCTCCGTATCTAACAACCAATTTTTATTTGAGATATTCATATTCTTACATGCTAGAACATATGGAGGAAATTAAAAATGGAAAACCTGTAACTATAATAATGCACAAAAATCTCGGTGGTAGCGAACCACTATCATCAATGAAAACCGTTAAAAAATGGCTGTCAGATAAGGAGCAAACACGAATAATGTCCGATAAAATAGACAGACCGAATACAAAGTGGAAGTTTTGTAAGATGGGTAGAGGTTTTCGTAAAGCTAATACAGGGTAGTAGGGGAATAGATTTGGGACTACAATCCAAAGAAGCGGCAGGAGGAGAACTTCCAGAATGGCTGAAGAATAAAAAAGGTATGTATTCTTTAGATAAGTATAATGACGACCTTTGTCTGTTCAGGTGTCTAGCTATGCATATGACAGATAAAAGACCTGACAGATGTACAGAAAAGGCGAAAGAACTTAGTAAGCAATATTTTGGTAGTAATGTGGTTTCACCAATTCCTTTTCAGATCTGAAAAAGGTTGAAGAGTTTTTTAAAATCGGTATAGAAGTATATCAACCCACCGAATGTAATATATGGTGGTTGAAAAAGGTACCAGCGCACTATAAGGCAATAGGTAATAAACCAATGACAATAGGACTGTTTAATAATCACGCATTTCTGATAAAAAACCTTAAAAACCTATCTAAAATTTACGCCTGCGATAATTGCAAGCAGAAATTCACGAAAGCGAGTAATATGAAGAGACACGGGCCAAAATGTATGAGAGGTGAGACAAAAGTAATATGTGATGGTAATTATTTAGAGCGCCCGCGTTCGTCGTTCGAGAAAGCGTTCTACCCAAAAAGTTCTAACAGTTATGGGGCGATCGATTGGATGTACTCTGTGGAAAAGCGCGAGGGAATTCACATTCACCACGAACAGTGTGGACACGGGGGTGAAAGATGGATTTTAGGAGCTCCAGTAGATGGATACTGTCCAGAAACCAATACTGTATATCAATATCACGGCTGTTACTGGCACGGGTGTGAGATTCATGCAAAGCATAGAAAAGAAGAACGCGCATCCACTATGAGAAGAGATACATTTATTAGAAAAAGCAAAGAATTCAACCTAGTAGTTATGTGGGAATGCGAATTTCAAAGAACTGGTAAAGACATAAAGATCGGTTGCGACACTACTCTTTATCCATATCAGATAGTATACGATTTTGAGGCATATCTCAACCCGAATTTGAAACTCTCGGTAATAATCTAGAGTACGAAGCCGAGCACGTTCCGGTAAGCGTTAGTATAGGAGATAATTTCTCAGGAACAGTAACTCATATTTGTGATAAAGATCCCGCAAAACTTATAGAAAAATTCGTAGAAGATTTGAAAGTCAGGGGAAAAGCTATAAGAGAAGAAGTGTGGTCGAGATATGGGTTTAATACAGAACATTTACGTAAAAACCAAATCGCCAAGATCGAACAGTGGATAGAGCAAGTACCGGTTATAGGTTTTAACAGCAGTAAGTACGATATAAACTTAATAAAGAAATACCTAGTAGGCGAACTGGCATCAACAACAAAGAAAGTAATGGTCGGAAAACGTGCAAACGCAACAATATTTCTGTTTACTCCAGAGTTTAGATTTCTTGATGTAATACTTTATCTAGGACCCGGTGTAAGTTACGATAGTTGGATAAAAGCCTACGAATGCAAAGGACAGAAATCTTTCTTTCCTTATGAGTGGTTC
>JAQRGA010000441.1:0-16166 GCA_029237695.1 Conchocele bisecta | reverse complement strand
TGCATTAAATGAAGGAGGCAATGAGGCGGTTAATTTAGCCTAGCTAGTTCATTCAATCCTTTCGCATGAAAGCCGGGTATGTGAGACGTGAAAAATTGCTGGAGTGGAGACGTGACATGTGATATGTGGAGACTTCAGCCATAACAGTTGTTATCCTTATTTTTATTTGGGGATGATGATATTTGACGGTTTTGGGTCATATCGGACAGGGCAATTGATCGATACGGAGGTACGCAAAGTTATGATGCAATATGTTTTCGGGCCCAGCTACTGTCGTTTCGGTGTTATCTATTTGATTAACGAGGTTGCTATTATTCGAGTTCAGGTTGGTGGCGTTTATTTGTTGCTATTTGGGTATAGATGACATGTGTTTTCATATTCTGTATGACAACAGAAAAAGAGAGATAATACGCGGCGGTTATAGTATTGCCCATATAATTAGTGAGTGGCGTGTGTGTGCAAGTATCAGGCAAACAGTCGTTCTGCCGAGTATGTTTCGTGAATTGATAAGGAATGGTCACGCACCATTAACCGCCGTCATGGTCCACAATTTTAAAGTTTGATTTCAGACGATGCAGATTAAAGTCAATAATTTGTAATCAGAGTAGTATAATGAGGCAAGGCCAATTCCGGTCTAAACTGCATTTTACTCGTGAGAGGAAGGTGGGAAACCGGAGTTATTTCGGCTAGATGAATGGAATGGTGGTTAAACTGTTCTGTCAATGTTTACGAGCAGGCTCATCTGGATCTGCATGTTTGCTTTCGAGGAGGTTTCATCTAAACAGGCATTGATCATTATGTGCCATAGTTGTTTTTTCAAATCGATCACTAAATCAAACATTATCAAAACGGATAAAATCACCAGAAACTCATCAAATATAAGATCACAGGTGTTTTCTTGGTGTCCGTTTTAGAGATGTTCCTCTGTATGTTAGAAATCAGCAAACTCGTTATATTAATTCATTCACTGGATGACATGTTGGATCTTCTTATAGCATTGACATACATTCTACATGAAATACCATCTTGTATATTGGCAATTAGTGGTCACGCTGGTATTGATGCTGTTCATTTATAATTGCTTAATTATTCTCGCCTACATGCATAATTGAAAATAATTGGATGTCTGACTCGAACATTGGATCAAATGTTCGCAATCCGTCAAAATATCTAGAGGTTCAGATATTGTGAAGATACTGATGGTAATTCGTGTTTCCACGGTATAAAGGGACGAGTTCCATCTACAGTGAACTTCTACACCGGACACCCGGGGAGTCCCTGGGTGTCCCGGTATTAGAGTGGTTTCCTGTAAAATCAGGCATTTTACCTTTCTGGTGCCATCAGTTGTTGTGTGCTATGCTATCACGAACAGACATTATCGCGCTAATAAACTTGACCAAGAAACTCGCAACATTGAGAGCACATGTGTTTCATTGGTGGTCGGTTTAGAGGGCGGTTCCCACTGTAGTGTGTGTGATTCGATGGCACCCGTGATAATCATTTATGGTCGTGTCTGGGTAATTTGGCTTATGTGATTTGCAACCAGTGGTAGTTTCTGATCAAACAATACACTCTGTAAGCGTACAGTGGGTGTCAGGTGTAAGTGCACACTCGAACGAACACGCAGGTTGGTTCCTATCTGTCAGTGTTCGTTCGAATTATTCTGTCCAGACTGTGTGAATGCAGCATATGATTTGGATCTACCCATGATCGTTTGTTGCGAATGGTACTCTTGACATCTACTCCCGTTTCGTCCGTGCCTAGAGTTAACGGTGCAACATTACGCTGATCGTAACATCATAAGTCCCATTCTCCCGTTCATGCACATATATAATTGATACAGTCATTCATATGGCGAGGTTGCTAGAGACACGAACAAATCCAAAAGCTTCAAGCTTTATCAAAATGGCCTTCTTTTAAGTATGTGCACAGGTGGCACGGACCGTCTGGTTTGCTGCAAGAATATTGTCATATTGTGTACCACATCATGCCGTTAGTTTCTCCAATTTCTCCTGTCACAGCCCACATTTAAAAAGTTAATATATTAAAAACTTTAATATCTGAATGAACTAGATAGCTCACAGGTGTGTTAGGATAGCAGTTTGGAAAAATGGTACCCAGTATCGTGAATCTGTAGCCTTGTCACCAACATGGAAAGTATATTTGCATGTTCATTGTAGCTATAGTTGTTTCACGAAAGCTGCCCATATGTTACGGCCATATAACAATTAATAAACACATCTTTGTTTAGATAATATTAAATTAAGGTTAAATTTTAAGAATGAGCCTTGTAGAACCCTGTAGATCACGCTTTTGTCAATCTACCACTTTTGTTCACGTGTACGATTAAGCCGGGGAAAATAACTTTAGTCGTTTTTGAATTCAAATTAAAACCTTATTGGGCTGTCGTTGAATTAACTTAGACACTTTTGGAAGACTTTTGATATCGAGTGATCTTTTGTGGGCGACCCAAATGTGGTTGATGTTATAAACCGCTTTTGTTCCATATACCACTTTTGTTCACTGTGTACGATTAAGCGGGGAAAATAACTTAGTCGTTTTTGGATCAAATAAAACCTTATAGGTCGTCGTTGAGATAACTTTGACACTTTTGAAGAGTTTTGATATCGGTGAACTTTTTTGGGCGACAAAAGTGGTTTGATGTTTGAAACCATTTTGTCCATCTACAACTTTTGTTCCCGTGTACGATTAAGCCGGGGAAAAATAACTTAGTCGTATTTGAATCAAATTAAACCCTTATAGGGTGTCGTTGAATAACTTTAGACACTTTTGATGACGTTTTGATATCGGTGAACTTTAGTGGGCGACAAAAGTGGTTGATGTTAGAACCCACTTTTGTCATCTACCACTTTTGTTCACGTGTACGATTAAGGCCGGAGGAAAGGAAAAGGAACGAAAAATAAAAGAAGGAAATAACTTAGTCGTTTTTGGATCAAATTAAACCTTATAGGGTGTCGTTGGAATAACTTTGACACTTTTGAAGAGTTTGATATCGGTGAACTTTAGTGCGGGCGACAAAAGTGGTTGATGTTAGACCACTTTTGTCCATCTACCACTTTTGTTTCACGTGTGACTATTAAGACGGGGAAAAATAACTTAGGTCGTTTCTTTTGAATCAAATTAACCTTATGGGTGTGGTTGAATAACATAGAACACTTTTGAAGACCTTTTTGATATCGGTGAACTTAGTGGGCGACCAAAAGTGGTTGATGTTATAACCCGTTTTGTCATCTACCACTTTTGTTTCACGTGTACGATTAAGCGAGGGAAAATAACTTAGTCGTTTTTGGATCAAATTAAAACTTATAGGGTGTCGATTGATACTTTGACACTTTTGAGAGTTTTGATATCGGTTGAACTTTTGTTGGGCCGACCAAAAGTGGATTGAATGTTAGAACCGCTCTTTTGTCCATCTACCACTTTTGTTCAGTGTACGATTAAGCCGGGGAAAATAACTTAGTCGTTTTTGAATCAAATTTAAACCTTTATAGGGTGTCGGTTTTGAATAACTAGACCCTTTTTGAAGACGTTTTGATATCGGTGAACTTTATGTGGGCGACAAAAGTGGTTGATGTTAGAACCCACTTTTTGTCATTACCACTTTTGTTCAACGTGTACGATAATTAAGCCGGGGGGCAAATTAACTTAGTCGTTTTTGAATCAAATTAAACCTATAGGGTGTCGTTGAATAAATTAGACACTTTTGAAAGACGTCTTTTTTGATATTCGGTGAACTTTAGTGGGCGACAAAAGTGGTTTGATGTTAGAACCCAATTTTGTCCAGTCTACCACTTTTTGTTCACGTGTACGACTAAGCCGGGGAAAATAAATCAGGTCGTTTTTAATCAAATTAAAATTTTAAACCTTTATAGGGTGTCCGTGAATAACTAGACACTTTTGAAAGGACCTTTTGATATCGGTGGACTTTAGTGGGCGACAAAAGTGGTTGATGTTAGAACCCGCTTTTGTCCATTACCACTTTTGTTCACGTGTACGAATTAAGCCGGGGGAAAATAACGTAGTCGTTTTGGAATCAAATTAAACCCTTATGGGTGTCGTTGAATAATTAGAAACGTATACTTATGCCATATGTGTCATTGTTTAGAATGTACCATTCCAAAATGCATTGTAAAGCAGAGAAAGCCTGTAACTGCTGGAAATACAACTTGCTTGTAATCAGAAAACAGGCCAGCGTCAAGAGATCCATGTTAATCACCGAACACGACGACTTTAATTGTCCAAGAAACCGAACACGATCATGAGAAACAATTGACTTTTAAATTAGTTAGTTTTGACATGGCAGATTATACTAAATTGAAAACTGACGGAACAAGCATTTTCTTGCAGAATGCAGTTAGGTATGGTCATGAAAACCATGTTTAATTGATTACCACCAGCCGATCGACATAGAGATGATGCCATGCCACGTTTTATTCGTGTATTTACTAAATATATGTTGCAATTTAATACACTTGGCCCCATGCATACTGAGTAAAGACAGATTTGTTTCAGACTCGCCCATGTCCTGTTTTTCCTTCGTCCGTTATTACTAGGTAACTTGGTGTACCATACTCTCCTGGAGATGTCCACATGCATACAGGAGGGACAAGCCTCCATTTCAAATGTACGTTGACCAAGTCATTTTAAATAAACCACTTCTGCTCTGCTTACAGGGGAACCAGCCTTTCATCTGTGTATATCGACAAATCTTTTAAATGTAACAGAGGAACAGGCCCCCAGTTTAATGCATGTGGACTTGTCGGTAATAATAGAACATGTTTACTCCGACTGAAAATGGCATACGGGTGGTGTCCTCAATCAATTTAATCGGACAAGCCAGACAGGGACAATGTCAAGAGATTCCACGTTAATCACGTTAATAACAGAACAAGGAACGACTGTTAATTATCAACAACCCGAAACACGATCAAGAGAAAAATACTCCTTTAAATTAGTATTTTTGACATGCAGATGTATTAACTTGAACACTGGGGGACAAGCATTTATTGGCATGAATGCAGTTAGGATAATGGTCCTGAAACCAGGTGCCATTGATTACAACAAGCGGATCAGACATTAAGAAAAATGATTCTATAGCGGTTTGTACTAAATATAGGTTGCAATACTATATTGTCCCTGGATACTCGTCACAAAACAAAACAAATGGGTTCAGGCTGCCCATGTCGGTTTTTTGCCTTCGTCCGTATTACTAGGTAACTTGGTTTACCATACTCGCATGCGAACTATCCACATGCATACATTAGAACAACCCATCCATTCAAACGTACGTTGACAAGTCATTAATAACTAAACTGCATACGTTTGCTAGACATGGTGCATGTTAGAGTGGTATAGCCCTCCACTGTATTGTGTGCTGTGAACATGTAGTTAATTGTTTACAATGTTTACTCCGACATGGCTTAAAAACTGTGCTTCAAGTACAGGGTGTGTACAACTGAAACGTTATTTACGTTACATGTAGTTAGTTATATTGCTGCTATGGTTAGTTATTGAACGGCTTTATACCATGCGACGTTTTTTTATTTTTTAATAATATGCAGCCAATAGTATAGTGCTATAGCGGGAGTTATGCAGGATTTTACCCGCCAAAATTACGACTTCGCAACTACGATTGATACGTGCTATTTATTACTTGTAGCATTCAAAAGGCGTTGATTTCAATACGCTACCGATAGGCAATACCACCTGGTAAATATTGATTTGTTACTTATAGTGTATATCTCGACTGGTTTAACTATATCAATATACACAATTATCGCATTGTGAATCGCGCTTCACGTTAAAATGGAGTGAATGGTGTCAAGGGTAATAATCCAAACCAAACCACCAATCAACCAGTGATTCCAAAACGGACCATAAATAATTGTATAGCAACTAATATGCATAATAACGGATAAAGACATAATCAGGTCGATAGTGTAGTTCTTTACAATCAGGGTAAAATCAATCTAAAATCACGTTGTGGCCTAAGGCCTACCAGGCAATAACTATTACACATCTGCCGCCTTGTCTAAATGTTGGTACACATTAGCACTGTTTACCCGCAAATCAATGATTTTAAATTGAACGCGAAATTACGCCACAACATATATGTTTGGGATAAAAACGCTGTCTCATCTGGAATTTGGTAAAAATAAAATCAACAAGGATTCAACTACAAACATAAAAACAGTTGGGATCATTGCTAAATGGTCTAAAAATATCAAGTTGCCATTTGTATTACAATACAAAAAAAAAAACTGTGAAAATTATTTATGTATGATGTGCGATGTTTAGAAGTCGGAGATAGTCCAGGCCCCTGGCCAATAAACACCTGCTTGTAATTTCACTCGAAGCGAACAATTTTTTCCCTACTAATCCTGTTTAGCCTATCAGTATATTCAGGAGGGAAAATGTTGGTAAAAAATAGACCACATGATGGAAACACATTTTTATTTCCAAGATGCCGCCATCACCTCTTGAAATTACCAAAATCACCCTATAATGAACATGATTAACCACATTTGTGCTTCGATTCTCTCTTTCAGCCATTTTAAACCTAATACAATATGCTGTTTGTAATCTGAAAAAATAAAGAATTATTGTCAAAATTCAAAATGGCCGCCATGAAACATTGCATATCACCGCAGTGCTCACTATGTTACTGATTATCGTCGTAAGTTTCATTGATTGGTGCTATGATTGTATAATCATGTGGGTTCATAATGTATTTCTGAACACGATAGATGTTTGAGTATTCAACAGATAAGATCATCTTAAGCGGGGCCGAGTTGTGTCTGTCCCGTATTTAATATTAGATCGTCTGGGATGAGTTAAGTAATCCATATAACAGCTCATTTTTACATAAACAAAATATAGTGTCAGCACTGAATCTATATATATATTGAACTTAAGCCATGTCAATACCACACCGAGTCACTTAGGCTCCAGCCATAAATTAATTTGATTAGAGTTAATTACTTATCTTATTATTGGAGAAATTCCAATGCTAGTCCCGGATGACCAACCCAAGTCATAGTATGGTAAATATTAATCCCGTTCTTTATATTACATTTGGAGGGATAATCCTCAACCACCCAATTTCACTCAAAAAGACTACGATTTCGAAGCTGTTTTATTTAGCAAAGTGGGGTCATTGCCATAACAGTTTGACATCGGATTGGTACACTGTGCCACGTTCATGGGTTGATTATGAGTCAGAGCAGTGATATTGTTATGGATCTAAATATTTTATTACATTAGATAGGGTATACATATTGCTCTTGTTCACTCACACTACAGAGACATAGGAATATTACACTTGTTCAAAAAATAGGGAGTTATTAACCCTAAAAACCCTATTTATAGAAAATATGAGAATATAAAATTAATGATGGATTCATCATTACCGGAATAACAATTAAACACAGCGTTGTTCTGCATGTGAAATTTTCCTGTACCTCAATGTTGACCCATACATGTATTAGCATGGTAGCAAAATTAGAACTAAATTTATGGGATTGAGCTTAGTGACATTGTGGCCACAAGACTAGCTCTAATTTAATTTTGTTGCTGAAAATATACACTTCCGTTTTATAAAAAATGTTAGTGTTGAAGCTTCTAGTCCACCACCCTCGCTAAACCTTAAAGTACAAGCTTGGAAATGCAGGATTATACCATCATTACCCAGGTGTAATGATGGTTATTTAGGAGGAAATAATTCAATAACACTGGACAAATACAGCTAAATTACTGCACTATTGGTGTTAACCATTATAAATATAAGAGCAAAATATACTCTGGTATACTTTTGATTTATGATGGAGATCATCTCAGATTAGATAGTCACCTGGATCAGGAGTTTGTGTTCTGGGGGCATTATCTTTCAGTCATGCATCAAGTTACCGGCGAATAAAGATTCACGTGTGAAAAACTACAGTATTTTCACTTCACTTGACCGACATTTATTCCACAGGTTTTGGCTCATTTAATATGTACATCAATAGCTGTTAGTATGGCTGTCATGACCCATATTATATACATCTACATTGACATGAATGCTAAAGTAAATTGTTAAACATGTGCACACGTGGTATATATATTAATGTATTCATATTTAGAATTGGGAATATATATGGTCTATGAATTGAATGACATGTTACTAGTCGCTTCAAATTTGGTTGTAAATTATTTGAGAACCAGCATGTCTGTTATAAAGTGCTATTACAACGCAAGAAACTCAAGTTTATTTCTATATATTCATACATATTATCCAGATAGACACGTAATAATATACAAGCCGCATTGACCTTTCTGTTAGTATATGCGAATGTCATGTATAAGTGTATTGAATAATCTATTTTCTAAATTATGACGTCTTGCTAAACATTTTAAGGGACATTGGGAATCCGTATTTGTCAAATATTCCTACGCAGATTATATGACGTTTGCTAGCATTCACAACGTCAATAACATTCATCTGCTGCAGCCATTAATAATACACAAATGTCACTATTGCTTACCATGCACTCACAGCTATGACCATAATGTGAGCACTGTAAGGGTAGGACATACATGGAAATATTACTTTATGGTCATTGGAATGTTAAACAGAGGCATAACAGTTTAGGATCGATATTGTATGGTACGGACATTCAATAAAACGTGCTTATGCGTCATGAAGTATTTAACACAATATATTTGTTGAGATTATGAAAGCATGTTATTTCCGTGATATTTATGATACTTGATAATATATTGAATGCAATTTATTGATACGGCTTTTTAATAAGTGCATATACTGTAAAGATATACAAAGTATATGCAAACGGTATTGTTTACATGAGTATGGGTTGTATATTATAAATACTTATAATAGATTGCTATGGTTAAAGTTGTATTTTGTTTTCAGTCGTAATCGGACTTGGATCAATCGGCCATACTACTAAAAATTACCATGCTATGCTTTGTGCAAAGTCTCACAAATATACCTGGGTGTGCTATGATTATGTGCCTCTATCTGCTTAGCTAATGATACAATGAACCAACAGCAAAAATCATTGTATCGACAGTGCCTAATGAGAACACAAATAAGTTCCATAGCGGCCATATTGAAATTGAATCATTAATCGCCTGGACTCTTACATCATATATCAAATGTTATTTGTCAGATTGTTTTCATGGTTATTGAGTTTCTGGTATTTACATAAAGATCATGTTGTATTACGTAGTGAACTCACTGACCGAGTCAGAAGTTTATGATTTTGGTATTTTTGGCTCGCCTTGATTGAAGTGCGGAGAGAAGCTTATTGGCATACCCCCGGCGTCGGGTCGGCTTCGGCGTCGGCTGTCCACAGCTTAGTACAGGAGGGTAAATGTCTTATAACTTCCGTTTATTTGCTATGAACAGCTTGATTATTGTATTACATGCATTTCTTGCCAGGTGACCACTATCATGCTGTAGCAAATCCAGAAATCTGTAAGTTGTTTATATAAACTTAACGTCGGGTGTAAATTTTCTTTAAAGGGAACACCTTGATAGTTCATTAAAGGATGAATTTAATTCCATGACCTTTATCATGATGCAGCGAGTCCACCACTTACCCCAAAAGTCACGGTCACAAAACTTATTTAGTGTGTTCATAAATTTAATGTTTGTAGTTCAATTTTTATAACTTCTGTTTCTTCACAGAGAATATCTGATATCCATATATGTAAGTTTCTCTATCATGCTGTAACATTGTTGGTGATGTTTTTATGCACTTGTTGCCATCTAGTCGAGCTTCATTTTTCTTCCGACAACGCTTCTCTGTAACTTTCATGGAAGTTCATTATGAATTTCAAAACTGAATTTTCTCATTTGATGCCAATTGATGTCATCTTAATTCGTCATTGCTCATTTTTCACCCCATTGAAAACAGGGGTATAGATGGACACCATTTATTCCACTGTGTGATCTAAATCAGGATATATCCCCAATGCGAGACCATTTTGAATGTTGCAATGACTGCGTCATCATTGTGTGTCCAATAGCCCCCCCCCCCTGGCTCTCAGTTACATGGACAATTACTGTGTTCCTTAACCATAAAAATGAATTGACTCCAAAATTACAACTATTCCTCAATGTGGACTGATTGACCAAGTTTAAGAGGAAATTGGATTTTAATTGCGGCCATTTTGATTTTAAAAATCGATTACCTGTACAATGTGTTGCATAAATTTGCACTGGTAATCATTCTGTTCTTGACCTGACAACATAGGTTTAGACACCAAAATTAGTTCTCTATGTGATATATTGACCGAGTTACCAGGCAAAATGATTCTTATGTCTGCCATTTTTGATTTCAACCCTGTCTTGCAATAGTATTTTCAATCGCAGTATCATGTTTCTTCACAATGAAACATATGTTATAGACAACCAAAAGTATTCCTCTATGTGACTGATTGACTGAATTATGAGGAAAAGTAATGTTTAAATGGCGACCATTTTCAAAAAATGGCTGTCACGCTTTGGGGACAGCAAAATCAAGACCTGATATAAAATTAAATGTCACCTGTTAGGAGAAAATGATTCCCTGGGTCGGGGTGGGGTGGGGGTTGTCCCGCTTGGATAGTAAGCTCTGGGTTTAGGCCAGCGCCAGGACTGAGTAGCATTTCCGTCAAAAACGTGTCATCTTTGACATTGTAAAAACAAAGGAATATGTCAGACATTAGGGTTCCATGGTATCTCTATAATGGGGTGATTTCCAAAGATCAAATACTCCAGTTACGATCCGAAACAAAAAGAAAGATCTACAACAAATGGGGAAAATAAGACAAAAATTAAATACAACAAAAGCCCCACAAACCAGTATCCCACAGAAATCACAAAGGAAAAATAACGGTTCTATAGAGAATAAATTAGAAAAACAATACACGTCACAAGAAAGACACGACAGCTAGGCTTACGCCTGCGGAACGGTCGGTGGAAGATACTAAGTTACCTTCAAACTCCAGTCATCCTGCTTACAATACGGCCAGCGTTAGTATCGATATGTAAAGAGTAATCCCGAGCTAACATGTGCTTGAAGCTCATGCCGATATTGTACAGAGTAATCCCTGGAGCAACATGTGCTGAAGCCATGCCGATATGTGGCTACAACTGTAGTAAGGTTATATTTTTGCAGTCGATGGTCCATTTATGGACATGTGTTGGTTTATACCATTATTTTTACCAAGATTGAGGAAGTTCCCCTATCTACACATCGTGAATAAAACTTACTATTTACCGTGCATATATCTGCACGTGGTTGTCTGGCGGCCGCTCGGTGTTTGGAGGTGTTCCTGGCGGCCAGGTTCAGGTTTATTGGAATAAAAAAATGGGGACAATTATTTTTACCCAGGCCTTAATCTTGCACGTGAACAATAATGGTTGATGAACGTTAGGTCGGCTCTAACATCCACCACTTCTGGCGCCCACCAATGTTCACCGATATCAAAAAACGTCTTCCAAAATTGTCTAAGTTGTTCAAACGGACACACTGTAAGGATAATTTGATTTAAAACGGGACTACTTATTTTCCCCTAGCTTAATAGTTACACGTGAAACAAAAGTGGTAGATGGACAAAAGCGGGTTCTAACATCAACCACTTTTGTCGCCCACTAAAGTTCACCGATATCAAAAGGTCTTCAAAAGTGTCTAAGTTAATTCACGATCGCCCCATAAGGTTAATTTAAATTAAAAAACGACTAAGTTTATTTCCTAGCTTAATCGTTACACGTGAAACAAAAGTGGTAGATGGACAAAAGCTGGGGTATAACTATCAAACCACTTTTGTCGCCCATAAAGTTTCACCGATATCAAAAAGGTCTTCAAAAGTGTCTAAGTTATTCAACGACGCCCTATAAGGTTTAATTTGGAATTCAAAAACAACTAAGTTATTTCACCCCGGCTTAATTCGTACACGTGAAACAAAAGTGGTAGATGGACAAAAGCGGGTTCTAAACATAAACCTCTTTTGGTCGCCCATAAGTTCACCGATATAAAATTGGGTCTTCAAGTGTCTAAGTTATTCAACGACGCCCTATAAGGTTTAATATGATTAAAAAAAACGGACTAAGTATTTTCCTCGCTTAATTCGTGTTACACGTGCACAAAAAGTGGTAGATGGACAAAAGCGCGGTTCTATCTTCTTCAACCACTTTTGTCGCCCACATTAAATTCACCGATATCAAAAGGTCTTCAAAAGTGTTAAAGTTATTCAACGACGCCCTATAAGGGTTAATTTGATTCAAAATCGACTAAGTTATTTCCCAGGCTTAATCGGTCACGGGAACAAAAGTGGGTAGATGACAAAAGGCGGGTTTAACATTCAACCACTTTTGTCGCCCATAAAGTTTCACCGATATCAAAAGGTCTTCAAAAGTGTCTAAGTTATTCAAACGAAGCCCTATAAGGTTTAATTTGATAAAAAAACGACTAGTTATTTTCCCCGGCTTATCGTAACACGTGAACAAAAGTGGTGATGGACAAAAGGGGTTCTAAACATCAACCACTTTTGTCGCCCATAAAGTTCATCGATATCAAAAGGTCTTTCAAAAGTGTCTAAGTTATTCAACGACGGCCTATAGGTTTAATTTGAGTAAAAAAACGACTAAGTTATTTTTCCCCGGGCTTAATCGTACACGTGAAAACAAAGTGGTAGATGGACAAAAGCGGGTTCTAACATCAACCACTTTTGTCGCCCACTAAAGTCTCACCGATATCAAAAGGTCTTCATAAGTGTCAAAGTTATTCAATCGACGCCCTATAAGGTGTTTTATTTGATTCAAAACGACTAAGTTATTTCCCCCGGCTTAATCGTACACTGTGAACAAAAGTTCGGTAGATGGACAAAATGCGGGTTCTACAGAACCTTCTTTTTATTTCGTGAAATTTTGTCAACTTATTGATTTTATTGCGAAACAATGTCACGGAGTGAAAGGATGTCTTGGGGATTTTAACATGGGGAAATTGTTTAGAATTTCAGAAATACTGGACCGATTTTTAAAATTTACTTTTGTTTTCTTAGTAAGAATCATTTCCAAGCTATCTAGCTAGGTTTCGAAGTTCAATTTCCAAAAATAATAGTTTTTTGCAACTCCTCCCCACAACTCCTCTACCTATTTCCCCATGTTAAGTTCCACTAGTGAAAAATCAATTTTGCGTAATAAAACCAATATTTGACCGAATTTTCGCAAAATAAGGAAGGCTCTTTCTTAAAATTTTCCTTTAATTTAACTGACTATCGAAAAAATATATTGTTTTTTAATGTTTTTTTGGCCGTAACATTTTGGGCAGCTTTCGTGAAACAGACTTAGCAAAGTATACTTTGAGGCAGGAAATTTTCAATTTAAGGATTAAATATATGATTTTTTATTAATCACTGATTGTTATTACATATCACAGCAATTTTGCGACTGTGATAATGTAATAAATTAAGTATAATGATTCTGCATACTTGTAATCTTCAAAAATATGCCAGTCGTTAGTTCTATTGACATAATTGCCAGTTCGGGAAACAATACATGATTACTCCCTCACAAAGTATACTTTGTTGATAAGTTTGCTTTGCAATGTTGTTGAAATTGGCTACTGAAAAACAATAAGGTATAATTTAAAGCATAAACTTTCATCTTCTATGGAAAAAGTGTTAAATGTTAAGGTGCCAGAATAATCAACTGATGATGTAGTTTCTAATTTAAAGTAGCATGCAGTATACTAATGTTTATTCACGTAGAACTGTTCCCCCCCAATTTTATGGCTATATAAAATAATGCAAAACCACAAAAAAATTTATATTGTTTTCGATAATTTTAAATTATAGCAAATATTTAAACAATTTTATTATCGTGAATTTGGTTCCAAATATCACAAAGTGAAGTATGTTAAGTGGATTTCAACATGGGGAAAATGTTATAGTTTCAGAAATAGTGGACCGATTTTCAAAATATAACTTTTGTTTTTCTTAGTTATATTACTTCCAAGCTATCTAGCTGGAACTCTTTTTTTTTCCATGTTAATAATTCCAGTTGAGAACTCATTTTTCGTAATAAATCAATATTTGACCAAATTTCACAAAATAAAAAGAACGGCTCATTCTTACATTTTGATGAATTTAATATTATCGAATTATATTGTTTTGCAATTGTTTATATGACCATAAACTTGGGCAGGTTTCGTGAAACTGACGATAGTTGGCATTGCGTTTTGTTCAGTCATCTGTAGTTTTATAAGCACAACGTACAATAACATAAGCACCGCGGTGTTGTTCAAGTTGCTACAAATCGGATGTTGTTTATTAGCAGTAGAAGTCTGTGTTGATCACATTTGTTAATTTGATGCTGATGATTTAATAACTACTCCCCGCTGATAAAACTATATAGATACGTAATAGGAGGTTGCCATGCGAAAAGTAAACGTAAGTGGCCAAGCTTATGTCTGTGTCCGCTAGTTTTCCTTCTCGTACAAATGTTTGAAATGTTCATGTGTAACGTTTGGTGTATATTTAGGAATAAAAACAATGGGCTGTTGTGCTTACTGGGGTGCACATTACATTTGGTCTGTTTAAAGTGCGTGGAGTCCCTGATCCCATTGTTTTATTACTTATATTCACACTGCATTTTCTGATAGGTTCAAAAATGTAAATAACCAAATATGGCGTTAACATTAAGAATTCTATTGTTTTGCTAATGTGTCGCAATTCCTGGAATAGCGACGTTGTCGGTCCAATTGCGTGCAGTTATTGAAAACCTCGTGGAATGAGTATGGACGTCAAAGCAAGTGTAACCAATCAACAACTGGTGCGACGTCACGTGGGTATAATGTATTGTATTGGGATGATGTAAACGCAATACATCGAATAGGGGACGTTTGCATTATGAAGGTATAGAAGGTGGTAATACTAATGGGTGCTGTGTCACATAATACATCTTGCAGAAATTATAGACGGTCTGCCAGTGGGTATGCGAATGCACGTGTGGAAATGTTTCAGTGTATACAATATCAAATTTATTATTGCTGGCAATTTAAGGTCCACCACCATCAAAGCGTTCCCTTATATAATACAAATCAATGTCCACGCATTTTGCTATTTCGCTGCTACGTTCATTTTTAGTATGGATTTTGTGGGACCTATTTTCCCATTAACCTGCACCCATTCGTCACTGGATTTTCAGAATTAAAAAGTAGGTTTAATTATTGTTAACATATGATCAGATGGTATAAGCGCGCGTGGTGGCGCAATTAAAAGTTAGCTTACTGTAATTGAAACCGCTTCACATGGACAATACATACGACGACGTTCATATTAATCCCAAGCATAGGCCTGAAACTGATGGGATATGATTTATGGTTTAATGCCGGGGAGGAGATTAGTGCTGCTTTGGTCGGGGTGTTGCATGCCTTAGAGGGCCGTTGGCAGTTCTCAGTGTGCGGATCTGTGTATACGGTCACGTGGGGACTTCTCTGAGCTGGCTGTGCGGTTGGAGGGTGGGGGAGGTTTGGTCAGGTATAGCGGGGCAATTGGGAGGGGCGTGGGTTTGGGTGGGATCTGGACAGCAGTTTGCTGGTAGGGTGGGGGGGGAGGCAGGGTGGGGTTGGGGGGGGGGAAGATGTGGTGGGGGGGGAGGGGGGTGGGGGTGGGGGGGAGGGGGGGGTTTTTATATTTTTATATTTTTTTGGTATTATTGATTATTTTTTTTTTTGTTTTATTTTATTTTTGGAGATTTTAATTTTTTTTTTTTTTTTTTTTAATTGATTTTTTTAGGGATTTTTTTTTTATTTTTTTTTTTTGATTTTTTTTTTATTTTCTTATATTTATTTTTTTTTTATTTTTAATTTTTTTTATCTTTTTGTTTTTTTTGTTTTTTTTTTTGAAATTATAATTTTTTTGTTTTTTTAATTTCATTTTTTTTTTTTACTTTTTTTTTTTTCTTATTTTTTAAATGGTTTTTTTTATTTTTTTTATTTTTTTATTTTTTTTATTCAATTTTTTTTTTTTTTTTAATTTCATTTTCATTGGCCGAGTTCGGCAATCAAACTACATGATTTCGAGCAAAAATCCCGCGACACATATTTGACAGTTTTATAGTTACGTGCCACATGGACTTCACTGCTGACTATTAC
>JAQRGA010000440.1:0-18238 GCA_029237695.1 Conchocele bisecta | reverse complement strand
TGTGATATCAATTAGGTAAGCTGTAATTCGCCGTAAATAAGTTTGAAACTTTCGACCGTCATTTACGGCGTCGTTAAGGGAAGACTATCGATTTTCCAGTGACCAGGCCATCGTGTTGTTTAATCGAGGGGTAAATCCTATTCGGACCTGCCAATTTTCAAGCCGGTATCGGACAACGCTGGAAATTTTGCGCAACTTCCAAAATAGATTCGGCGCTTGAAACTTTGCACACGGATAAATTTATTGATCATGAACCAGAATCCGTTTTACAGAAGAAGTGTTAATTATCTCAAATTAGTAAGGCTGTAATCGCCGTACAACGTTTTAAACTTTAAATTCAACGTCATTTACCGTGTCGTTAGTTAAGATATCGATTTTATTTAGTGTAACGGTAGTTATCGTTGTTTAGCGACGCGAAAAATAATCCAATAGGGATGCCAATTTTCTTTTCATGCCCAATCGAAGCAACGGCATTTACGGCGGATATCACGTTTCGTAAAACGGCTACCGGCTTTATTTCCATCTCAACAAAAATATATGCCTTGACAAGCAATGGAAAATGATTCTAAATAAGTTCTACCAAAACCTATGATATGATGTTTGATGTGGAACAATGGAAAGTAGGAAATGCAGACGACAAAACTTTTATTCAGCCAGTGTAAGGTGGGTTTAAATCGATTAGTCCAAATGCAATTATGAAAAAAATATACCAGTACTTGGTATTCCATTTTCAATACTAATTTTGAGCTATATTGGTTCTAAAGGTCTTATTTAGTCGAGGGGTTAGAGTTGGATCGGAACCTTACAGTTGCCGTAGGTAGTGAGTTCGAAATTTCGTTTTTTTCCAGTTAATCAAGTAAATAATATTAACATATTTTTTTATTTGCTTATATTTTATTCTTATTTATTTAAATTTTTTTTTTATTATATGTGTTTTTCTCTTACAATTTATACATTAAATACGTATGAAATTATACTTACACATGTAGAACGCTAGTAATCAATTTTAGAAAGAAAAACAAAAATTATTAAATGCAACATTTCATATGTTTGTTTAACATGAACGAATCTGTGAGTTTTTATTTTCTCGCAGCTCATGGTCCCACATTGGGGGTCATATCAGCCTTAGGGTGCTAGCTCTCCTCCGCTTCACTATTTCCCTCTCCAGCAACAATCTAAATGCAAGAAACAATAATATCGGACAAACGTTAATGGCGTTTTAGTGTTGGGGTTTCGAACTTCTAGGACCAGGTGTAGAATGAACACAATTTCTGCCAATCGTAATGGATTTTGCTCCCACTTTGATTACCACTGACACCACAGTTACGATTTTTTATTCTTGAGCACCAAGATACCATGTGCAATAGTATAGTGAAAATTGCATGCACGTGCCACTCTATCATATATGTATAATTAAAGAAAACGAAAAACGGTATGGCTATTGGATAATTTAATAAACCCCTGTTTTAATCTTATTTTCGGAACTGTGCAGAATGCCAGAACCTGATCTGACTGTGCGGATGCACATGCAGGACCTAACCTGGATCTACAATGGTGGCGTCTCGGCAAACTCGTAAATCAAACTAATTCTCCAGTCCAGCCAGACCCATTTAAGGTTCATCGATCGTTAATGGCGCTACCGAACTAACGTTGGTAGGCATGCGGTGAAATATTTGTATGTGAACTTTCGTCCACGGACTAAACTCTATAGTGGAGAGTATGATGTATCGTGGGACGCATGTCAATGATACTGAACGCGTTTTAGCTTCGGGAGTACCAGCTTAACAGTCAAGGGTCCTGGTTACTACACGGTACGCCACTTTTCCTCAATCAGATTAACTTATTCAAAATCAGGTGCATAGCGCACAGGTTTGCCAGAAAACAAAAGGCATTATTTAATTCACTGAGGACGTCACGCGTACGTAAACTAGGTGACTGTCCGGAAATTATTAGTAGGGAACATGATTCTATCGGGAGATTGGAAGTCACAACGTTAAACGGTTGCAAAATAGAGAACAACGATACCTAAGTATACAGATAAAACCCCATGTAAAAGAAGAAAACTTAACGCAATACGTCTATTGATGGGAATAACATGATACTAATTTTCAATAAATTGAAAATATGAACGGCGTTGGTTTTGTAGGCTGTTTTAAATCTTACATTACTGCCCGCTTTTTAGCGAAACAGTGTGAGTTTGAACATATGCCACGCTAATTGACAACGGATTGATCAATGTTTAATTTAACACATTACACTGCTGAATTAAATTGTTGTTCGTCTGCTGTTTTGCGTTTATTTGCCAGTGTTTCCATATCAACAACACATGGTTTTGGTAGAACTTTGGAATTATTTCCATTGCTGTCAAACCATGTTTTGTGAAATTGGGAAAAAATAACGGGTCGCTGGTAAACACAAACCACGATCGGTTTTACGGAAAATTGGTAATCTTAATTAATAAAGTCGTAAATTGCCATGCTCCGATTGGGCTGAAAATTGGAAAATAAAAATATAAAAAAACAAAGGGGCCAAATAAAAAAAATTATGTAATATATTATTTATGAAAAACTGATTCGAAACTCACTACCTACTGCACTGAAAGGTCCGTCACTCTACCCCTTCGACTGGAAGAAGACTTGAACATATATCTCAAAATTAGTATTGAAAAGGAATCAGGCACTGGTTTATATTTTTTTATAATTGCAGTTTGGAAATAAACGATTTAACCCTTACCACTGCTGAAATTAAATTGTTGTCGATCTGCGTTCTATTTTCCATTGTTTCAAACATCAAAACAAAATGGCTTGGGTAGGAACTTCAGGAAGAATTCATTTCCAATGCTGTCAAAGCATATTTTGGTTGAGATGGAAATAAACGGGTTTGCCGTTTACGAAAACGTGGATATCCGTAAATGCCGGTGCAGTTCGATTGGGCTGGAAAACTTGGCATCCCCACTATTGGATTTTCGTGCGTAAACGTAAAAAACGATACCGTTCACGAAAAATCGATATCACTTCTTAATAACGAACACCGTAAATGGAAACGTTGAAAGCTTAAAACGTTTTAGTACGGCGATTACAGCCTTACTAATTGGAGATATTACAACTTCTGTAAACGGATTTCTGGTTCAGGGATGCAATATTTTATCCGTGTTGCCAAAAGTTTTCAGCCGAATCTATTTTGGGAAGTTGCCAAAATTTCAGCGTTGTCGATCGGCTGAAAATTTGGGCAGGCCGATAGGGATTTCCCTCGATTAACACGATGGGCCGGTAACAGGAAAATCGATATCTTTCCTTGTAACGGACCGGCCGTAAATGACGTCGAAAGTTTCAAACTTTTGTTACGGGCGATTACAGCTTTACTAATTGAGATATCAACACTTTCTGTAAACGGTTTTCTGGTTCAGGTGAAGGCGAGGATTTCTTGATGCGTGTATAAAAGTTTTTTCAGGCCGGAATCGGGACCTCTAAAGGTTGCCAAAATTTTCCGTTAACGTTAGTCCGATACCCGGCTGGGAAAATTGGCATGGTGCTAGAATGGGATTTGGCATCTCAGAACAATATGGCGTTTGCAGAAAGTCTGCACTTATCTCAAATAGTAAAAGGCGCAGTAAATCGTCGATTTAAGTTTTGAAAACTTTCGAATCGCTTACTTTGGTGCCTTTTACTCTTTGCAGATAAGCGACTTTATCTTGTAAACGCCATTCTTGTTCTGAAGATGCCAAATTCCCATAGCGGACATGCCAATTTTCCAGCCGGTATCGGGGACTACGTTGAAAATTTGGCAACCTTTCCGAGTACCGATTCGGCTGAAACTGAAACGTTGTACAAGCATATATCTCGCCTTCCCTTGTGAACCAGAAACCGTTTAAGAAGTGTGATATTCTCAAATTAGTAAAAGCTGTAATCGCCGTACAAAGTTTGAAAAAATTTCGACGTTCTTGTTTACGGCGTCGTTAAGGAAGGAATTTTAATGATTTTCCGTGACCGGTCATGTGTTTAATCGAAGGGAAAGGATACCTAATCGGGCCTGCCAATTTTCAGCAGGGATTCGGGACAACGCTGAAATTTTGGCGCAAACTTCCCAAAACAATAGATTCGGCTGAAAACTTTGCACACGGATAAATATTGCATCCCTGAACCCAGAAATCCGTTTACAGAAGTTGTAATATCTCAATTAGTAAGGCTGTAATCGCCGTAAACAAGTTTTAAAGACTTTCAAACGTCATTTACCAGTGTCGTTAAGTTTCGATATCGATTATTTTGTGAACGGTATCGTGTTTAGGCGACGAAAATCCAATAGGGATTGCCAATTTTCAGCCCAATTCGTGGGCAAAGCCGGGCATTTACGGAATATCCACGTTTCGTAAACGGCACGGGCTTTTTATTTCCATTCTCAACAAAATATGGCCTTGAACAGCAATGGAAAATGATTCTAAAGTTTCTACCAAACCATGATATGATGTTGATGTGAACAATGGGAAAGTAGAATGCAGAATGACAGTTTTCTAAAATTTTTTTCAGCAGTGTAATGGGTTTAAATTTCGTTGAGTCCAAACTCCGCAATTATAAAAAACAAAAAATTATTACCAGTACCTGTATTCCTTTTCAATACTAAATTTTTGAGATATTATGTTAAAGTTCTTATTTAGTCGAGGGGTTAGAGGATGGACGGACTTACTTCCGTGCCGTAGGGTAGTGAGTTTTCTGAATCTTTAGTTTTTCCATAATTATATATACATATTTTTTTATTTTGCTTATATTTTATTAATATTTTTATTTTTTTTTGTATGTGTTTGATTTCTTACAAATTACCATTAACTAAAACCCGTTTAATGAAATACTTCACATGTTAGAACGCTAGTTCCAATTTCTTTGACGGAAAAACTAAATAATTAATTGCACATTTTCATAATTTGTGGTTCTACATTTGAACATAAAAAAAAGAAATCTGTGTGTATTTTCTCGCAGATCATGTCACATTGGGGGTCATACAGCCATAGTGAATAGCTTCTCACGCTTCAACTATTTCCCTTCCTCCAGCAAACCACTCATTAAAATAAAGAACACAATAATTATCGACAAAAGTAATGCGTTTTGTGGGAGGTTCGAACTTCTTAGAACCAGGTTAGAATGGAAACAACAATTTTCTGCAATCGTACTGGATTTTCTTCCCCACTTTGATACCACTGAACACACTAGTACATTTTTTATTTTCTTGAGCCCCTCCAAGAATACATGTGCTAATAGTATAGTGAAATGCATGCACGTGCACTCTATACATAATTATGTATAATTACACGAAAAGAAAACGTGGCTATGATATTATAATACACCTGTTTTAAACTATTTTTCCGAAATGTTTGCAGAAAACCTTGCTCAAGGAAGTGTGCGGATGCACAGGCAAGCCAGACTTAACCTGGATCTTACAATTGGTCGCAAAAACTCAGTAAATCACTATTCTCCAGTCACAGCCACATTTTCAAGGTTCATCGATCGTTTAAGGGCGTCCCCGAAGACCTAAACGTTGGTAGGCATGCGGTGAAAACATTATGTATGTGACTTGTCCACGACTAAACCATATAATAGGTGGTCGAGTTTTACTGATGTTATCGGGTGGACGCAATGTCAAAGATACTGAAGCGTTTTTAGCATGGGCGGGAGCTACAGCTACACAGTACAAGGGTACCTTGGTACTACACGGTACGCCACTTTCCTAATCAGATAACTTATTCAAATCAGGTGCATAGCGCACAGTTTGCCAGGAAAAACAAAACGCATATTTTCACTGAGGACGTCACGCGTACGAAAAATAGGTGATGTCCGGGAAAATTAGTAGGAAAAAACATGATTTCTTATCGGGAGTGGAGATTGGAAGGTCACAAGTAAAACGGTTGCAAATCAGAGAAACAAATTATACCCTAAGTATACAGATTAAAACCATGTAAAGGAAGAAAACTAACGCTAATACGTCAATGATGAATAACATGATAAACATTTTCAATAAATGAAAATTGAATGAACGCGTTGGTTTTGTAGGCTGTTTTAAATCTTATTTTATACATTACTTGCCCGCTTTTTAGCCGAAAACATTGTGGAGATTGAAACATGAATGCCACGCTAATTGAAACAGGTTGATCCAATGTTTATTTAACACTTTAACACTGCTGAATTAAATTGTTGTGTCGTTGCTGTTTGCGTTTCTATTTGCCAGTGTTCATATTCAACAAACAGGTTGGTTTGGTAGAACTTTGGAATTATTTCCATTGCTGTCAATCCATGTTTTGTTGTAAATTGGGAAAAAAATAACGGGTCCGCTGAACCACAAACACCGATGCCGATTTAACGGAAAAATTATTGGGATATCTTAATTAAGATAAAGTCGTAAATGCCATGCTCCGATTGGGCTGAAAAATTGGAATAAAATATAAGCAAATAAAAAAATTGTGTATATTATTTTATGAAAAACTAAGATTCGAACTCACTTACCTACTGCACTGAAGTCCGTCACTCTTACCCCTCGACTGAAGAAGACTTGAAACATATTATTTCTCAAAATTAGTATTGAAAAGGAATCCAGGTACTGGTCTATTTTTTATTAATTGCAGTTTGGAATAACGATTTAACCTTACACTGCTGAATTAAAATTAAATTGTGTCGTCTGCGTTTCTATTTTTCCATTGTTACACTCAAAACAAACATGGTTTGGTTAGAACTTCAGAACTCATTTCCAATGCTGTCAAAGCATATTTTGTTGAGATGGAAAATAAAGACCGGGTGCCGTTTACGAAAACGTGGATATCCGTAAATGCCGTGCTTCGATTGGGCTGAAAAATGGCATCCCTATTGGATTTTCGTCGCTAAAACACGATACCGTTCCACGAAAAATTCTATATCTTAACTAACGGACACCGTAAATGGACGTTGAAAGTTTACTTTAAAACGTTTTGTACGGCGATTGACAGCCTTACTAATTGAGATATTACACTTCCTGTAAACGGATTTCTGGTTCAGGGATGGCAATATTTTCTCCGTGTGCAAAGTTTCAGCCCCCCGGGGGGGGGGCCGGAAATTTATTTTGGGAACGTTATGCCAAAATTTCAGGCGTTGTCCGATCCGGCTGGAAAAGAACTTGGCAGGGACCGATTAGGATTTCCCTCCGATTAAACACGATGCCGGTCACGGAAAAATCGATTATCTTCCTTAAACGACGCGTAAATGACGTCGAAAGTTTTCAAACTTTGTACGGCGATTACAGCTTTACTTAATTGAGATTATCCAACACTTCTGTAAAAACGGTTTATCTGGTTCAGGGTTGGCGAGATATATGCGTGTATAAACGTTTTCAGCCGAATCGGATCGGAAAGGTTGCCAAATTTTCAACGTAGTCCGATACCGGCTGGAAAATTGGCATGTCGCTTGGGTATTTGTGGCTCTCAGAAACAATATGGCGTTTGCAGAAAAGTCGCTTATCCTCAAAATAGTAAAATGCCGCCATTATCGTTTCGAAAGTTTAGATTTTCAAACTTTAAATCGACGCTACTTTGGTTGCCTTTTACTATTTGGCGATAAGCGACTTTTCTGTAAACGCCATCTTGTTTTCTGAGATGCCAAACTTCCCTAGCGGACATGCCAATTTATCAGACGGTACGGATTACGTTGAAAAATTTGGGCAACTTTCCGAGGCTTCGATTCGGCTTGAAACGTTTGTAACACGCATAATATCTCGCCTTCCCTGAAACCAGGAAAACCTGTTTACAGACGTGTGTGATATCTCACTTAGTAAAGCTGTAAATCGCCGTTAACAAAGTTTTGAAACTTTCGACGTCTTTGTTTACGGCCGTCGTTAAGGAAGATATCGATTTTCCTTCCGTGGACCGGCATCGTGTTTTCTCGGAGGGAAATCCTATCGGCATGCCAATTTTCAGCCGGAATCGGACAACGGCTGAATTTTGGCAACTTCCCAAAATAGATTCGGCTGAAAACTTTTGACCACGGATAAAATATTAGCATTCCTTGAACCAGAAATCCGTTTAACAGAAGTGTAATTTAGCTCAATTAGTAAGGTAAGGCTGTAATCGCGTACAACGTTTTAAAACTTTTCAACGGTCATTTTACCGTGTCGTTAGTTAAGGATTTCGTCGAATTATTTGTGAACGGTTATCGTTGTTTAGCGACGAAAATCCAATAGGGGATGCCAATTTTCAAGGCCCAATCGAACGCACTTGGCATTTTACGGATATCCACGTTTCGTAAAACTGGCACCGGCTTTATTTTCCATCTCAAACAAAATCTGCCTTGAACAGCAATGGAAATGATTTCTAAAGTTTCTACCCAAACCATGATATGATGTTGATGTGAACAATGGTGTGAAAGTAGAATGTGCAGACGACTAAAAATTTTATTCAGCAAGTTTGGTAATGGGGTTAAACATCGGCTTAGTCCCAAACCTGCAATTATTAAAAAAACAACAATATACCAAGTACTGTATTCCTTTTATCAATACTAATTTTGAGATTTATATGTTTAAAGGTCCTTATTTAGTCGAGGGGTTAGAGTGTCGGAACTTCCAGTGCCGTAAGGTAGGTGAAGTTCGGAATCTTTGTTTTTCATAAATATATTAAACATATTTTTTATTTGGCTTTATTTTTTTTAATTTTATTTTTTTTTATATTGTTTTTTTTTTATATGTTTTGGTTTCTTACAAATTTACAATTAATTAACTAGTATGAAATACTTCACATGTAGAACGTTAGTATCACTTTGAAGAAAACAAAATAAATTTAAATGCACAATTTCATTATGGTTTTGGTTTTATTACATGAAGAATTCTGTGAGTATTTTTCTCGCAGATCATGTCACATTTGGGGTCATACAGCCACATAGGTGATAGCTCTCACCGCTTCAAACATATTTCCCTCTCCCAGCAACCACCACTCATAAAAAAGGAACCAACAATAATTATCGACAAAAGTTTAATGCGTTTTGTGAGGTTCGAACTCTAGACCAGGTAGAAATGAACACAATTTCTGCAATCGTTATGGATTTTCTCCACTTTGATACCACTGACAAACACAGTTACATTTTTTATTCTTGAGCCACCAAGATACATGTGCAATTTGTATAGTGAATGCATGCAACGTTGCACTCTTATCATATTAGTATAATACCACGAAAAACGAGGGCTTATGATAATTATAATAACCACCTGTTTTAACTATTTTCCGAACTTGTGCAGAAAGAACCTAGATCAGGACTGTGCGGATAGCACAGGCAGACCTAACCTCTGGATTCTTACAATGGTCGCAAAACTCGTAAAATCGTAAATTCTCCGATTCTTCCGTCAAGCCACATTTAAGGTTCATCGATACGTTAAGGCGCCCCGAACTAACGTTTGGTAAGGCAAATGCGGAGTGAACATATGTATGTGACTTGTCACGGACATAACATATAATAGTGGAGAGTACTGATGTATCGTGGACGGTTCATGTCAAGATACTGAAGCGTTTTAGCATCGGGAGCTACAGCTACACTGTTACAAAGGGTTCCTGGGTACTACACGGTACGCCACTTTCCTAATTCAGATAAACTTTATTCAAATCAGGTGCATAGCGCAACGTTTTGCCAAGAAAACAAAACGCATTATTTTTCACTGAAGACGTCACGCGTACGAAATAGGTGATTGATTGTCGGAAATTAGTAGGAAACATGATTTATCGGGAGATTGGAAAGTCAAAGTCGAAGGGTAAACGGTTGCAAATAGAGAACAAGATACCCTATGTAGTACAGATTAAAACCCATGTTAAAGAAGTAAACTAAACGCAATACGTCATGATGAATACATGATACATTTTCAATAAATGAAAACTCTGAACGCTGGTGGTTTTGTAGGCTGTTTTAAACTCATACATTACTAGGCCCGCTTTTTTAGCGAACATGTGGAGTTGAATGAACATTATGCCCCCGCTAATGACAACGGTTGGATCAATGTTAATTTAACACTTACACTTGCTGTCTGAAATTAAACTTGTGTCGTTTCTGCTGTTTGCGTTCTATTTGCCAGTGATCATATCAACAAATTGGTTTGGTAGAACTTTGGAATTATTTCCATTGCTGTCAAACCTATGTTTTGTTGAAATTGGGAGGGAAAAAATAATAAAAAAACGGGTCCGCTGAAACACAAACACGCTGCCTCGATTTACGAAATTGGATTATCTTAATTAATAAATAAGTCGTAAATTGCCAATGGTACTTCCGATTGGGCCTGAAAATTAGGAAAATAAAAATATAAGCAAATAAAAAAATATGTAATATATTTATTATGAAAAACTAAGATTCAGAAATCACTACCTACTGAACAATGAAGTCCGTCACTCTTACCCCATCTGACTGAAGAAGACTTGAAATATATATTCTCAAAAAATTCGTATTGAAAAAGGGAATCCAGGCAACTGGTATATTTTTTATAATTGCTGTTTGGAATAACGGATTTAAAACCCTTACACTGCTGAATTAAATTGGTTGTCGTCTGCGTTCTATTTTCCATTGTTCACATCAACAACATGGTTTGGTTAGAACTTCAGGAATCATTTCCAATGCTGGTCAAAGCATATTTTTGTTGAGATGGAAATTAAAACCGGGCTTGCCGCGTTTACGAAACGTGGATATCCCTGTAAAAATGCCGTGCTTCGATTGGGCTGAAAATTGGCATCCTATTGGATTTTCGTCGCTCTAAACACGATACCGTTCACGAAAAAGAAAATCGATATCTTAACTAATCGACACCGTAAAATGGACGTTTGAAAGCTTAAAAAAATCGTTGTACGGCGAGTTACAAGCCTTACTAATTGGAGATTATTACACTTCTGTAAACGGATTTCTGGTTCAGGGATGCAATATTTATCCGTGTGCAAACGTTTCAGCCGAATCTATTTTGGGAAAGGTTGCCCAAAATTTTCAGGCGTTGTCCGAATCCGGCTGGAATTGACTGAAAAATTGGCAGGGCCGATCGGATTTCCATCGATTTAAACACGATGGCCGGCGTCACGGAAAAATCGTATATCTTCCTTAAACGACGCCGTAAATGACGTCGAAAGTTTTCTCAAACTTTGTACGGCGATTACTGCCTTTTACTAATTGAGATATCACATCTTCTGTAAAACGGTTTCTGGTTCAGGAAGGCTCGGATATTATGCGTGTTTACAAACGCTTTCAGCCAGAAGATTCGGACTCGGGCAAAGGTGCCAAATTTTCAAAACGTAGTCCGATACGGCTGGAAAATTGGCATTTTTTGCCGCTTCTAGAATGATGCAATTCAGAATAAGATGGCGTTTAACAGAAAGTCGTTATCGCAAATAGTAAAGGCGCCAGTAGCGTTCGAAAAGTTTGAAAAACTTAAATCACTATTTGCTGCTTTTCTATTTGAGATAGCGACGTTTCTGCAAAACGCCATATTCTGTTCTGAGATCCAAATCCCATCGAACATGCCAATTTTCCAGGCAGGATCGGACTACGTTGAAACATTTGGCTACTTTCCGGAGTTCCGATTCGGCTGTAACTTTCTATAACGCATATATCTCGCCTCCCTGAACCTGAAACCGTTTACAGAAGAAGTGTGATATTCTCAATTAGTAAATGCTGTAATCGCCGTACAAAGTTTCGAAACTTTCGACGGTCTTTTACGGTCGTCGTTTAATAGGAATTATATCGTATCTTCCCGGGTGACCGGCATCCGTGTTTATCGAGTGAAATCCTATCGGGCCTGCCCAATTTTCAGCCGGATCGGACAACGCTTGTGAAATTTTGGCAACTTCCCCAAAATAGGATTCCGGCCTGAAATTGTTTGTCACCGGATTAAATATTGCCATCCCCTGAACCAGAATCCTGTTTATTTACAGAAGTGTAATATCTCCAATTAGTAATGGCTGGTAATCGCCGTACAAACGTTTTAAACTTTTTCAACGTTCATTTACCGTGTCGTTAGTTTAAGATATCGATTTATTTTGTGAACGGTATCGGTTTTATTTAGCGACGGAAAATCCAATAGGGATTGCCAAATTTTCAGCCCAATCGAAGCACGGCATTTACGGATTATCCACGTTTCGTAAACGGCACCGGTCTTTATTTTCCATCTCAATCAAAAATATGTCCTTGACAGCAATGGAAATGATTCTAAAGTTCTTACCAACCAAAAACATTGATATCGATGTTGATGTGAACAATGGAATAGTTAGAATGACAGACGACAAAATTTTTTTATTCAGGCAGTGTAAGGGTTTTAAAATCGTTAGTCCAAACTGCAATTTATAAAAAACTATTACCCAGTTACCTGTATTCCACTTTTCAATAATAACTTAATTTTGTGATATATGTTAAAGTCTTATTTAGTCGAGGGGTTAGAGTGACGGTACTTCACGTGCCGTAGGTAGTGAGTTCGAATCTTTATGTTTTTCATAAAATATATTTACATACTTTTTTTATTTTATTGCTTTTATGTTTTATTATAATATTTTTTTTTTATATGTGTTTCTCTTACAAATTACATTAACTACGTATGAAATAACTTCAACCATGTTAGGAACGCTAGTATCACTTTGAAGAAAACAAACAAAATAACTTAAATGCACCATTTGTCATATGGTGGTCTACATGAAGAATCTGGTGAGTATTTTCTCGCAGCAGATCATGTCCACATTGGGGTCATACAGCCATAAGTGATCAGCTCTCACCGCTTCAACATATTTCCCTCTCTGCAATCACCACTTAAAAATAAAAAGAAAACAACATAATTAATTCGACAAAAGTAATGCCGTTTTTTGGTGGAGGTTGGTGGGCTTTTTTGTTTTTGCTTTTTTTTTTTTTTTTGGTTTTTTTTTTTTTAATTGGTGCTTTCTTTTTTTCGTAATTTGTTTTTTTTTTGTTTTCGAACTCTAGGACAGGTTAGAATGGAAAACACAATTTCTTGCCGAATCGTATGGATTTTTTCTCCCACTTTGATACCACTGGACACACAGTAACATTTTTATTTATTCTTGCGCCACCAAGATACATGTGCAATAGTATAGTGAAAAATGCATTGCAACGTTGCACTCTATTTCATATATGTATAATACACGAAAAAACGAGGCTAATGATATTATAATACAACCTCTGTTTTTTAAACTATTTTCCGAACAACTGTGCAGAACCTGATCAGACTTGGTGCGGGATGCACAGGCAACGGGACCTAACCTGGATCTACAATGGTCGCCAAAAAACTCGTAAATCCCTATTCTCCAGGTCAACAGCCACATTTAAGGTTCATCGATCGTTAAGGGCCCCGACCCCCTAACTAACTTGTTTGGTAGGCATTTGCGGTGTGAACATATGTATCGTGAATTGTCAACGGACTAACATATAAATAGTGGAGGAGTACTGATGTATCGTGGACGCATTGTCAAGATAACTGAAGCGTTTTAGGCATCGGGGAAGCTACTGCGTACACAAGTACAAGGGTCCTGGGTACTACACGGTACGCCACTTTCTTCCTAATCAGATAACTTATTACAAATCAGGTGCATAGCGCGCACAGTTTTGCCAGGAAAAAAAAACAAAACGGCCATATTTTTCACTGGAGAACGTCACGCGTACGAAAATAGGTGATTGTCCGGAAAAGAGTTAGAGAAATTAGGTAAGGAACATGATTTATCGGGAGATTGGAAGTCACAAGGTAAACGGTTGCAAATAGGAAGAACAAGATACCTAAGTGTTACAGAATTAAACCCATGTAAAGAAGAAACTAACGCAATACGTCATGATGAATACATGATACATTTTCAATAAATGAAAATATGAAACGCGTGGGTTTTTGTAGGCTGTTTTAAATCACATACATTTACTGGCCCCGCTTTTTAGCCGAAACATGTGAGTTTGAACATATGCCACGCTAATTGGAAATCGGTTGATCAAATGGTTCAATTTAACACTTACACTGCTGAAATTAAATTGTGTCGGTTCTGCTGTTTGCGTTCTATTTGACCAGTGTTCATATCAACAACATGGTTTGGGTTTTAGAAACTTTGGAATTATTTTCCATTGCTGTCAAAACCATGTTTTGTTGAAATTGGGGAAAAAAAAACGGGTCGACTGAAACACAACACGATGCCGTTTTACGAAATTTATTGGATATCTTTAAGTTAATAAAGTCGTAAAATGACAATGACTTCCGATTTGGGCTGGGAAAATTGGAATAAAATTTAATTTAAGCAAATTAAAAAATATTGTATAGTATATTTATGAAAAAGACTTAAGATTGCGAAACTCACTACCTACTGCACTGAAGTCCGTCACTCTACCCCATCGACTGAAGAAGAACTTTGAAACATATATCTCAAAAATTAGTATTGTGGGGGGGGGGAAAAAGGAATCCAGGCATGGTATATTTTTTATAATTCTGCAGTTTGGAATTAACGATTTAATCCCTTACACTGCTGAATTAAATTGTGTCGTCTTGCGTTCTATTTTTTCCATTGTTCACATCAACAAACATGGGTTTGGTAAGAACTTCAGAATCATTTCCAATGCTGTCAAAGCATATTTTGTTGAGATGGAAATAAACCGGGTGCCGTTTACGAAACGTGGCTGATCCGTAAATTGCCGTGCTTCGATTGGGCTGAAATAAAGTTGGCAGTCCCTATTGGGATTTTCTCTCGTCCGCTCTAAACACACGATACCGTTTCACGAAAAATCGATATCTTAACTAAACGACACCGTAAATGACGTTGAAAGCTTTAAAAACGTTTGTTACGGGCGATTTACAAGCCTTACTAATTGAGATTATTACAACTTTTCTTGTAAAACGGGATTTGGTTCAGGGATGCAAATATTTATGACCGTGTTGCAAATTGTTTCAGCCAGAATCTATTTTTGGGAATGTTGCCAAAAATTTTTTCTGCGTTTGTCCGGATCCGGCTGAAAAAGTTGGCTAGGCCGATAGGATTTCCTCGATTAACACGATGCCGGTCACCGGGAAAATCGATTATCTTCCTTAACGACCCGCCCCCCAACGCCGTAAAATGGACGTCGAAAGTTTCAAACTTTTGTTACGGCGATTACAGCTTTCACTAATTGAAGATAATCCCCACACTTCTCGTAAACGGTTTCTGGTTCAGGAAGGCTGAGATTATTGCGTTGTGTACAACGTTTCAGCCGAATCGGAGATCGGAAATAAGGTGCCAAATTTTCAAAACGTTAGTCCGATACGGCTGGGAAGGAAATTGGCATGCCGCTAGAATGTCGCATCTCAGAAACAAGGATGGACGTTTCACAGAAAGTCGGTTATCGCAAAATAGTTAAAGGCGCCTAGTAGCGTCGAAAAGTTTGAAAACTAAAATCTCGGATTTGCTTGCTTTTCTATTTGATGATAGCGAACTTTGTTCTGCAAACGCCATCTTGTTTTCTGAGATCCAAATCCATTCGGATCATGCCAATTTTACAGGCCGGAGTCGGACTACGTTGAAAATTTGGCAAACTTTCCGGAGTCCGATTCGGCTGAAAACTTTATACACGGCAATATATCTCGCCTCCCTGAACCAGAAACCTGTTTTACAGAAGTGTGATATTCTCAATTAGTTTAAAGCTGTTAATCGCCGTACAAAGTTTTGAAACTTTCGACGTCTTTTTACGGCGCGTCGTTAAGGAAGATATCGGATCTTCCGTGGACCGGACATCGTGTTTATCGAGATGAAATCCTATCGGCCCCTTGCTAATTTTCACGCCGGATCGGACAACGCTGAAATTTTTGGCAACCTTCCCAAAATAGATTCGGCTGAAACTTTTGCACCACGGGATTAAATATTTGCGCCATCCCTGAACCAAAGAATCCGTTTTTACGTAAGTGTAAATATCTCAATTAGTAATGGTCTGTAATCGCCGCTTACAAACGTTTTAAACTTTCAAACGTCATTTACCGTGTTCGTTAGTTAAGATATCGACTTATTTGTGAACGGTTTATCGTGTTTAGCGAACGAAAATCCTCCAATAGGGATGCAATTTCAGGCCCAATCGAAGCACGGCATTTACGGATATCCACGTTTAGCGTTCGTAAATACGGCACCGGCGATTATTTCCATCTCAACAAAATATGCCTTGACAGCAATGGAAAATGATTCTAAAGTTTCTACCAAACCATTGATATGATGTTGATGTGAACAATTGGCAAAGTAGAATGGCAGACGACAAAATTTTATTCAGCAGGGTTAAGGGTTAAGGGTTAAATCGTTAGGTCCAAACTTGCAATTCATAAAAAATTATTACCAGTACCTGTATTCCTTTTCAATACTAATTTTGAGAATATATGTTAAAGTCTTATTTAGTCGATGGGGTTAAGAGTGAACGGACTTCTGTGCCGTAGGTAGTTGAGGTTCGAATCTTGTTTTTTCATTAAATATTTTTTACTATTACATTTTTTTTATTTTTTTGCTTATATTTTGTTATTATATTTTTTTTTTTATATGTGTTTCTCTTACAAATTACATTAACTTACGTTTTATGAATAATTTACTTACATGTAGGAACGGCTATCTAGTATCAACTTTGAAGAAAATCAAATAATAATTTAAATGCCAACATTTCAAATGTGTGTCTACATGAAGAATCTGTGGTGAGTTTTATTTTCTCGCAGGTTCATGGTACACATTGGGGTCATACAGCCATTAGGTGATAGCTTCACCGCTTCAAATATTTTCCCTCTCCAGCAACACTCATAAAAAGAACACAATAATATCGACAAAAGTAATGCGTTTTGTGAGGTTTTTCGAACTCTAGACCAGGGTAGAATGAACACCAATTTCTGCAATCGTATGGATTTTCTCCCACTTTGTACCATGACACACAGTACATTTTTATTCTTGAGTCACCAAGATACATGTGGCAATAGTATAGTGAAATGCATGCACGTGCACTCTATCATATATGTATAATAACACGAAAACGAGGCTATGAAATATTAATACACCTGTTTTAACTATTTTCCGAACTGAGCAGAACTGATCAGACAGTGCGAAGCACAGGCAGACCCTAACCCTGAACCTGGATCTACAATGGTCGCAAAACACGTAAAATCCCTAGTTTCTCCGTCACAGCCCGCCAACATTTAAGGTTCAATACGATCGTTAAGGCGCCCCGAACTAACGTTGTAGGCATGCGGGTGAACCATTATGTATGTGACCTTGTCCACGACAGAACATATATAGTGGAGAGTACGATGTACGTGGACGCATGTAAAGATACTGAAGGCGTTTAGCATCGGGAGCTACAGCGTACACATTACACGGGTCCTGGTACTGACACGGGACGTGGCGCCACTTTCCTAATCAGATAACTAATTCAAACAGGTGCATAGCGCACATTTGCCAGAAAACAAAACGCATTTTTCACTGAGACGCACGCGGTACAAAATAGGTGAAATGTCCGGAAATTAGTAGGAACTGATTATCGGGAGATTGGAAGTCACAAGTAAACGGTAGCCATAGAGAACAAGATACCCAAAGTATACAGATAAACCCATGTAAAGAAGAAACAAACGCATTACGTCATGATGAAATACATGATACATTTTCCAATAAATGAAAACATGAAACGCGTGATTTGTAGGCTGTTTTTAAATCATACATTACTTGTACTGCCCGCTTTTATAGCGAACAGTGAGTTGAACAAATGCCACGCCTAATTGACAACGTATGACAATGTTAATAATTTACCACTTACACAGACTGAAATAAATTGTGTCGTCAGCAGTTTGCGTTCTATTTGCCAGATGTTCATAACAACAACAAGGTTTGGTAGAACTTTGGAATTATTTCCATTGCTGTCAAACCATGTTTTGTTTGAAATTGGGAAAAAAAACGTTCGCAGAACACAACACGAAGCCGTTTACGAAAAATTGGAATATCTTAAATTAATAAAGTCGTAAATGCCATGCACTCGATTGGGCTGAAAATTGGAATACAAATAAAAGCAAATAAAAATATGTATATGATATTAATGATAAACTAAGATTCGAACTCACTACCTACTAGCATCTGAAGTCCGTCACTCTTACCTCGAACTGAAAAGACTTGAAACATATATCTCAAAATAGTAATGAAAAGGAATCCAGGCCTGGATTATTTTTTAATAATTGCAGTTTGGAATAAACGATTTAACCCTTACACTGCTGAATTAAATTGTGTCGTCAGCGTTCTAATTTCCATTGTTCACAT